>VRYO01002734.1:43118391-43152376 GCA_009812075.1 Sialia sialis | reverse complement strand
TCCCCCCGCGGCCCCTCCATCCTCCTGGGGTGCCGGGGCTGGGGCACAGCGCGAAGACGGGCGGACTGGCAGGGCTGTCATGGCAAATGGAGAATGGGCAGGAATAAAATGGAGTCAGGATGACAGGAGGGCCGCGCCCCCCCCGCCGCTCCCCCGGGCCCGCCGCGGGATGCGTGCAGGTGCCGGCCGGGCGCCCCGGCCCCGCCGCCCCTCGTCGAGTTCAGCGCCGACTTCTTGCGGAAAAGGCTCCAGCACCGCAACCCCTGTGTTTGGGAAGGGTCGCGGTGCTTTTCCCCTCGGCCAGACCCTCCCGGTGGTGAGCAGAAGTGCAGGAAGAGTCAGGGAAAAGCGGCACCTCGCCACGGGGTTTGTAAGCTGCCAAGTGCCAGTTAACTTCAATGAAAGGATTTTGGTTTGCTTATTTTAACAAAACAGCTCCTAGCACTGACATTGTAGGAACGTTGTAGATTCTTCCTTTCACGGTGCAAGTTTCATCCCTCCACTTGCTTGGTAAAGGTTCGCTAATTCCCTTTCCAACAGGTAAGTGCAGAGTGAGCCCATTTGACAGATGGGTCCATGGAAACAAAGAGCAGTGGAGTGACTTCTCCAGGACCACAGATCCCAGCGAGCAGGACATTTATTTATTTATTTATTTAGTCGAGTAGATGGTGATGCTGAATTACGAAAAAAGTTATCGGGAGTTTAGTTATGCATCTGTCCAGGGATTTGTGAGACCTTCAGATGTAGCAGTGGGTGTGGATTCTCTCAGTTCTCTGTGGGAATAGCTCTGCACATCTGTCTTCCCGGCGCCTCTGAGCCTGCCAGAGCCCAGTGCTCTTTCCTCTCCTGTATGTATGCCTGTGCCCACAAAGGGCTGTGCCTGCTGCTCTCTTAAACAGTAGTATGTATGAATCTAGTGCAGCACTAGGCTAAAACTGTGGTTGGACACTAATGATATTGGAAATTGAAAAGAAAGTCTACTTATTTTTCTTAGACATCTGTTGTTTCTTTATAAACTGCTGAATAATTGAGTGAACTCCTTCTTTCGTACAAAGTCTAGTCAACTTAAAAAAAAATCTTAAGCAGCTTCAGACCCTATTCCAATGCTGCCTTTTTTTTTTCTCCTTTTTTCTTTTTATTTCTTTTGAAATCACATTCACATTTATCTTTTTTTTTTGGAAAATATTTTCATTCCAGGGTTGGTGTGGGAAGAAGTCCCTGCCCAGAGTCACCACTAATAAAATGGAGCGAAGGGCCAACTCCTATCAAAACTGGAACATAAGCACTGGAAAACTAGAAGTGGTGTTTTCTTCTGTCTTTTTTAGCCTTGTTAGTTGAGACACTTTTTGTAATGATAGTATTTTTAAGACAGGCAGATAGGTGTCATTCTTAATTTTTTTTCTTTAAAGAGATGGTGTTTCTTTAATGTGATTAAGACCCACTAATGATTAGATTCTCCAGCATCCTGTTTCCTTCTCCTAGTGCACTGTGGGACTTAATTTCTGCTCCCAGCTTGATTATCTTGGTTTTTGCAGTCACTCTGCTTTTTTTAAATGTTCCAGATTATAACTATGCTTCCCATGTGCAATTATGGGCTAAAGTTTATTTTAAGGAGACTTAATGCAAGCCAAGGGACTGATTATCATTTGCACTTTAAGCTTTGTTGAATGGCTCCTTTAACACAGTGTGGAGTGTGAAAGTGAGTAAACATAAACAAAATTCACAGTGACACACTTCACAGCCTTCTTGCACCCTGTGCCTCTTATAAAGGAACCTCACATTTAATAAGCATCTGATGCTTGGTATTCTTGTTCTTTCTTTACGTCGTCATTTCATAATGATGAGACTTAAAAAGCTATGTAGGAGGTGCCAGAGAATTCCATGATAACCCACTTGTAAGGAGGAAATGATGAGCATGATGAACTTAAAGGAAAGAGGAGAGGAGAAAAATGTGGAAAGGTTGCCAAGATGAAATCTGGGGGAGAAAACCACTGAATTTTGACTAACATCAGAGATTCCAGATCGCAATATCTGATCTTTTCATTTCTTGAAAAGATATCTTTAGGCTAGCCTTTTAACATGCTAGGGATGCAGGAGACACATGTAGTTGCTTATTGGCATTTTCAGTACCACCTGGATGCTGAAACTTTGAATCAGCATTTTAGACAGTGTATAATTTAGATCAGTGTATACTTCAGCTCCGGATGCTCCTGAGGTTCTCGAGAAATTGATTGGACTTGTGTAGCCATATTCAAGGGGAGTGAGGGTTGTGATGCTATTCCTTACAGTCTGTCATTTGTTTTGTCACCATGTTATTACTGGTATTCGAAGTAACTGATAAAATAAATAAAAATATGCTGCAAGATTTCCTGAAAATATTTCAGAACAGAGTCAGTGGGTCTGAATATTTTATGCAAGTCAAATTATCCCCATAAATAAAAAGTTTTACAGTCATGCACAACAAGTGGGCTGCTTAGAAAAAGGTGGGCCAGTAAGTCATTCTGTCATCCAGTTACACTGAATCATCTAAAGGTGTGAGGGAAAGCAAACCCCTCCAGATGCAGCATTATTGATTTCCTCAGCTATGTGCTGTGTGTAGATGCTGAACTAAATAATTCAACCATGATCTTAAGTCAGCTGAGGTGGAAATTAGTGGCTGTGTGCTTTTGTAGTGACACAAAGCAACTGTGAGCAAAATTGGGTGAGCTTGGAAAACACATACTCTGATGATGAGGTTAATATTTTTAAATTGCGCAGCCACAGCCAAACACTGTGGTCCACCAGTTTGCCAGCAGCCACCTTCTTCTACTGCAGAGAGATTCTCAGGCATCAGGTTTTCCAGGAAAAGCATCTCTGTATACCCAGCCTTACCTGAACTTTCTAAGCAGGAGCTAAATCCTGAAATTACGTTTGTTTTTATTTTGCAAGGCCGAAATTCCTATTGCAATTTCCTTTGGAGATGGGTGAGTCAGTGCTGAGACAGTTCCTGTGCTGCCTGGGTGCAGCACTGAGCCATCACCGAGAACTGTAGATGCAGCTGAACCTACAGGCATTACAACCCTGGTCTTTATTATGGTTGAGGTTTTTGAGGGAAAAAATTAAATCAGCCCATTTTCAAATGAGATGTCTGCACTAATGGCACATGAAACTTAGTCGAGTGTTTGTTGCTACTGTCAACATTTTAAATCCTCTGCAGATGGGGAGATTTTTGGAATTGTTACTTGCTAATTGTCATGTTGTGCTTTGAAAAAAAAACCTCAAAAACTCAGTGATCAGATTATTCTCTTATTTTTTTCCCTTGTGCTAGATCATCTTATTCTGTCTACTGCTGATGAATTCACACTGGTGTCTAAAATATGGTGCAGCTTGAAAAGAGATTGTGAAAACAGAGTAGGATAACATGGGGTTAACTTTCCCTGGGGAATGAATCAGTTATGATTTATTAAAGGGCAGGGCCTGATTTTCATTTATGTGGAAGCTCCTGTGTATAGCTCTGATAGTCAGAAGAAGCCACAATTTAAACAAGAATGAGGATCTCAGCAGTCATAATTGTTTTATGTATATAAACAATTGCAACAGGTTTATCACGAGCCAGAAATTGCCAAGCTTCAACATTCAGCTCAGAGGTTTAGGAGTAACTAAACAGTTATTGCTAACCTCAAGTATGAAGACCAAACCTCCAAAACCTTCTCCAAAGGCTGTTTTTAAAATGTGATTTGGAAGTGTTCATTTGATATTTTGAAGAGGGCTCATTTGCGTTCACTTCATGTACGTTCTGCCTTTTTAGGCCATAGAAATCACAAAGTGCAGATTTTTTTTCTGCTTTTATTTGTTGTAAACAGAAGCTGAGATGCAGTTGTTTATTTATAGGATTACAAGGCCCATGACTCTTAAGATGGCATGAAGTATCATGAGACTTGTGGTATGTGCATTTGAGAGTTGGCAAGACTGTAAAGAACTTATTTTTATTGCCAGAATGGTTAAGACATGACTCTGGTTATATGGAAAGTGCAGAATGTACTCAGTAATGCAGAGCTCTTTCCGTAACAGAGCATTTAATTATGTTTATGCTTGTGAAGTGCAACAAGCAGCAAAGAAAATGTAGGTCAAGTGAGGTTCATAGCAAAGCAGTTCCAGGTTTTATGTTAAAGGTGCAGTTTAGGTGATGTTAAGTACTGTTTTCTTTTGTTGAGTGCAAAACTGCATCCCTGGCAGGTACTCACCACTGAAGAGGGAAGAAACATGCAAGCCTTATGCTAAGGATTGAAACATCTGTCATTTTGAGTCTTTCCCTGAATGTTAGTTAAGCTTTGGAGAGATCCTCCTCTTTCCTTGTTTAAGCATAACCTGCTGTTTATAGCAAGTAAAAAGGCACTTTGGGGAAAAGAGCTGCTGTGCAAAACGAGAGGTACAAGAGTCTCATACCAATTTGGCAGTATTGCGCTTCTCTGTGTGGCAGGCTGCCCAAGAGTCCCATGCACCAAGTCTTCAAACAGAAGATGTTCAAGATGATGCATTAGCTTGTACCTTGGGCACAGAAAGAGTTGTTGCCTGGGTACTCCCTCCATCATTTGCCAGCTCTGTTTCAGACAGTGTCCTAGCACCAGAATAAATAGTTTTAAGAGAGGCTTCACAGTGTAAGGCTGGGGAATCAGCATCTCCAGAGCAGGAGTGAGACACAAGGATCTCATATGGGTTTAAATGTGCCTGCCTGGGAAGAGAAGATTTGGTTCCAGGAGGAGTAAATCTCATAGCAGGGTGGAAAGTTCGAATTGTCAGGATGCTGCGAGTGCCCAAACGCCTCTCCTTGGCTCTGTGTCTAGCCTGCAGGCAGATTCTGCATCTTTTCTTCTGCATTGTCGAGAGAATTACACATCAAGTTCCACCTCCAGGGTCGCATCGTATTTGCACTAATGCCGGGAAGACGAGGGGATGCTTTAGCTCTTCCTGAGGCCTTCACTGCAGCAGATGCAGAAAAAGAGAAAACTCAACATGATTTCCAGGTCTGAGCAGGGCTGATGTAGAACAAAAGCACCTTCATAGGTAAAATGTGTGTGTGCCAAATGTGTTTACACTTCATGGCTGGTGCAACCATGAGGCATTTCCACTTCTGGATTGATTTCTCTGTTTTCTGATGCATCATGTTAATAAAATCCAGGTTCCTCCTCAGAAACATGGCTTGTGAGAGTCTGCAGTGCCTGTCCCCAGGGCAGGTCTGAACTGCAGGAGGCTCGGTGTACTTTGGCAGATGTTTACACCATGTCACCTTATAAAATCACATGGAAAGATTGGCCTGAATTCCTGTTAATGCCTTTCCTTTCTTGTGTTGCTGTTGGCTTTCAGCATGTGTGGAGCGAAAGTGAGGACTGCTTACCTTTTCTGCAGCTTGCACAGGACTACATCTCCTCCTGTGGGAAAAAGACACTCCATGAAATATTGGAAAAAGTCTTCAAATCCTTCAGACCCGTAAGTGCTTTTCTTTTCCTTCTAAACATTGACAGTTACCTGTGACTTTTAATAGGACAGCACTGCATAGAGCAAGGTGTTTTTTCTTCTCCAGAGATTTACATCTCCAGTTAGCTGCCTGAGTACGGGAGTGTTAGCACATAAGCTACCATCAGCCAATTGGAAATTGTTTCGTGGAAGTCAGATGCCTTTTTTTTTCCATCTCTGTGTTTGAGAGGATGAGATTCCCGTGCGAGTTGGGAGGCCAACTGGTGTGTCAGCCAGTGGCAGAGGGCAGGGACTCGCATCCTGCTGATGCAGCGCTGACTCCGAGGAACGGGATACGAGTCAGCGCTGTGGGACTTTGTGGCAGAGTTGTTTCCTGGCTCTGGAATTGGGAGGTTTTGCAAGGATATGAACAGCAAGAGCAAACCTATGGGAAACTGGAAGTACGGTCTTTCTCCTCAGGGTGGCTTATTTTATAGTTGAGGTTTTTTTCCTCAACTGATACAGATTTTCCTGTTAGGATGGTTGCTACTTGGTATTTGCAAATGCTGGTTTGGTCAGTCCTTCAGAAGAAGTTGGAAGAAAAGCTGGGTTTTGCGGGGAGAGGGCCTGTATTTTTCTGTTTTGCTGCTACTCAGTTTTCTCTGTCCTTGTTTAACACTAAGATTTGTGCCAAAGTCAGGATTTCATCAGGGTGAGGTGTCTTAGGCTGGCCATTGCCCTTCATTTTTGCCAAACATTCCCTTTATATAGCCTCTCCTTTTGAACGTTTGGGGCTGGCTAAGTGCTTGGTGCAAAGCAGGGTGAAGGTTTGTAGCCAGAGCCATTCTCCCATGATGTCCGTGAGAAAGTTCACCCTTGGACATTTTTATATTCAACTGAAAATGTAGACCTTCTTCCTCCTGTCTTTTTCTGTCTGACTAATTGAGAAGACTGGAAATGTATCCCAAGTATTTAGTGTGGAAGGGAGGGCCTGAAGCACCAATGTGAAAACACTGGCCCTCCCTGCGTTACACCCTTGCGCAGATCACCACAGCTGGTTGACATAAAAGAGCATCATTTTAAAGAATCCTTTGAGAGGCTAGAAATAAATAGAACAGATGCACACTTTTCTTAGAAAGGATTGGAAATCTGATCTGTCACTACAGCTGTTCGTAATTGTGAAAACATGCAAAAAATAGAAGTACGTTTCCCAGAACAGTATTGGGCTCTAGGATCTTCATAGCTGTCTTCTGCTCAAGGAAGCTGTGCCTTTGATGAGAAACTTCCACTGGTTTAACTAAGGAGGGCTTCAAAAAGACTTAATTAAATTGGTGCAGATTACTTATTTAATTTAAACCACATTTATTCCAGCATAACTTAAGTTACTGAAAAACTGACTTCAGTCAAACCAAGTTGAGCTACTCTTCAGAATGAAAAGGTTCAAAGCAAGGGGGGCTATTATGCTCATGTAGCCTGAGCCCTTCATTAATACATCACATTTCACCTCATGATTCCCACAGCTGACCATATAAATTGAGGTTGAAGTAGTATGTATCTTTTCCAAAGATATCCACTCTTGAAGTAGTCTTCAGGTGACTTAAAGGATACAACACTGTTGAGCACTTTTTCTTCTCATGGCTAGTTACGGTGCTGTGAATAACTTTTGTTTACAATCTGTATTTTTCTAGTTTTGCTTCCTTGCTATTCAATTCCGTTTTGCTTTTGTTTGCTCAAAAATGATATCCTCAATTCCCAGAGACCTCTTGCAAACTGTAATTGAGTACCTCTTCATTTTCTCATGGTTGTACCACAGATACTAAGTTTCTCAGATTCTCCTTTAACCCAGTATTAAGAGATCTGCATCAGCATAACAAAACTGTGTTTATCATTTGAGGTATGGCTGTGTGTAGACAAGTCTAATTAAGGAATGTATTGTTATTTTTCCCTCATAGTAACCACTAAAAATAGCACATACATGGGAGAAAAGATTTTAAAAACTGAATGGTGCTACAACAGATGTATGGAAACAGTTATTTTGCACCCTCAAGCCTTTGCTAGAACAAAACCATTTTTCTTCAGCATTGGGAAATTATTTCCTTGACATCACTTCACACTGTCTCCTGTCCTTTCTCTGCTGGACCTGTTTTACTATGAGACCACTTTGCTGTCAGCTTCAAGGCAGCAGTACATTTGCTGGGCATTTCTTCTCTATCTCAGCAAATCAGATGACAGAGACCAGTCTGGCAAACTCCAGTTTGAAAAATGGCAGTTGAGGAAAAACTGCATCTGAAGTAACTGGTGGCCCTGGCTCTCAGTCTGGGACACTGTGAACCAGGTTTTTAGCAGGTGATTTCTAAGCACCTTCTGAAAGTCTTCTCCATTTTGATATTCCTGGTAGACATCCATGATTATTAGACAGTTCTGAAATTCCTTGTTGGGGTCCTTTGAAGGGAAATACTTAAAAGAAGACAATGGCAGTGGATCTGCAGCTGTCCATGCCCATGTGCACAGCATGAGCATCCGCCTTCCCATAACTGAGGGCTCCAAAAACAACTTTCTCCAGTAACTCAGCTCAGCCCTGCTCTGCACATTCATGATGACAGCCCAGCCATGTCTCCACAAGCTTGCCCTGAGGCTGCGGAGTGGGAAGGGACTGGCTTCTCATGCTGCTGGGTCCTGTATTTTGGAGACAATGAAAACATGAATTCCCAGCAGTTGGCATCCCTCTCAGTGAGAGACAGAGCATTCCCTCTGCTCACCAGTCTTCCCGGGACACAGAAGGCCATGAGGGTCATCTAGGACTGCTCACTGTCCCTCATTCTTCTCAGGCATGTCTCTCTAATGTTTTATGGCCCTAAACACAGAGCCAGGCAGGATATTTAATTAGATGGGGCTTTTGCAAAGTGCTGGTTTGCCTGCAACAACTAAACCACACCTCTAAGTCCTGATGTAGACAAGGTCAAGGTGTTTACTGAAAGTGGTGAGGGGCATGTTGTCTCTTCCCATTGCTACCTTCCTGAGTCGGTTTTCACAAAACTTTCTAATTTGCCTTATTATCCACTTCTTCAGGGAGCATCCAGAAGTGCCAGACACCACGAAGATACATGATATCAACCAATAGCACTGAGAACAAATACTGTTACTTGCCTTAGAGCATCCCATCTTCTCCTGTGCCTTGGTCTCTCTGGTGTCAGAGGTGCCATGCTCTGGTGCTAGGAGGTGTCCATGCTGGTGCTTTTAAGCACATCTGCCTGGAGTTACAGTCCTTCCTACGTGGATTCAACTGAGCTGTGTTATCTCTATGTACCATCACATGGATTGCTAAAGCTCAGTCTTGCATTTGGTTTCTTTTACTGTGTGCTTGTGTGCAAGCTTGTAGTAGGAGATGGTGTCACTCTGCTTCCTTGAGTTAGTAACTGGGAGATTATTTGTAATATCAGGGCACTTTAAAAAAGGTTCAAGAAAGACAAATTAAAAAAAAATCCCTGAGGGACATCACAACTGGCGAAGTTTGGAGGAAACCAAGGCATGAGTCATACAATTTCAGCAGCAAATTCCAGGGGTCTTACACTGAGCTCATCTTCAGCCTGGAAAGCCTACATTTGAAATGGGAAGTCTGCAGTGTAAAAGCCATTTTTTCCATATGCACTGTATTCATACATGTCCCAGTGACCTCTCCTTTACCTCCAGATGGATACTTTGGCCAGCAGAAATAAATAGCTATAGTTCAGGCAATGCTGCTGGTTCTTATCCTCCCTCCTTCCCTCCTCACCATGCCCCTGACCTCCTCCTAACCAAGCATCCCTATCGGCAGTTTTGTTCCCCTTGGCTTTTCTGCTGATGGATCAGCTCTCTCTTTCTACAACAGTTTTCTGGTTTCTGGCCTTTTCTCCTTGTTTTCCTTTCCAGTTTAGTCCTTTAAAGTCTGTTGCATAGCTGATACTTTAATATAGGAAGCAGCTATGTACTAGAAGCAGAAACTAGTGTGTGGGAAAGAAGACAAGGTGGGAGTCAATCTAGGATCAGCCCAGGCCATCTTCATCATCTTGCTTTGTCCTTACCTTTTGTACATCCTCCTTCTGTTTTGTCCCCATCTTTGTAGAGCTCCCTGCACTTTGGACCCTGGTCCTCCCTCCTTGTATTGAAAGTGTGGACTGATTTGTCACTGCAGTCCAGAGAGCAGTAAGGGGTTAACAGCAGTGAAGGACCACCATAATCCTGTGGGAAGCAACAGGATGTGATGCCTAAAGGCAAGACCTGCATGGTCAAGGTCCTTGCTGCCCTGGGGTCATAAAGTGTCTAGAAGAGAATAAAACTGCATCTCCCTTGGAGGAGCATCCCATCCCATCCCATCCCATCCCATCCCATCCCATCCCATCCCATCCCATCCCATCCCATCCCATCCCATCCCATCCCATCCCATCCCATCCTCCTTCTTCCTTTCCTCTGTAAAACCACTAAAGTCTACAGCATCACTCTGATTTACACTGCAGCCTCTGATTTATGCTGCTGCAGGGAAAGAGAAGCTGGATTTCCTGATGGCGAAGAGAGAGGGAGTGTGTGAAAAGCAGGATGTACTCCCCATCCTTTGGGACTGTGTATGTCTTTGGAGTTCTTGTGATGCATGTTGTGTTTTCCGTGCTAATTTTGCAGTACAGTATCCCATGAAATGAAGATTCATGTGACTCATTTCCTTGCAAATCAAAGAGGAATTATGACCAGAGGTAGGAAAAAAATACAGTCAAAACTCTTTCTGCCAGGTGATGCAAACAGGAGTACAACACTCACATTTAATTTGAATATACCAGATTAGTTTAGCAAAAATAATACTGGTGTGTAAGAAAGTCTAGAAAGAGTTCTTGAATTTACCTTTTGAAGACAGAGTATTTTAATTTTAGCTTCACCACAAAATAAAACCCCTACATCTTGAAAATTAGCTGAGCAGTTCATGTTGAGTTAAGCATTTGATTTGAAAAATATGTATACATAGGAAGAATTACTATGTTCTGCTCAGAAAACAAGAACGTTTTCCATTTGGGAAACGTAAGTAAGTATTTTTAAAATACAAAGGAGGGGATTTAGTGAGCAAATTCTCCTTCCATTTCCCTGCTGAAGAAACCCAGTAACTAAAAATCTGATTTTCTCATTGTGAAAGTGGGGAATGCAAGCTTCATTGCACCGAGAAACTGATTCTATGCCTTGTGTTTATGTCTGCTGAATAACTCTGAATGTCAATCACAGACTGAATTAGCTTAGGTCCCTGTAAATCTGCCTTGTTGCAGCCTTCTCATTTCCATGCTCTCACCTAAAGAATGTCACCCTCCTCACGAATTTTCTGGGCTTTGCCTCTTTCAAGAGCAAACAGCTGCATCAATCTCCAAAGAAGGTGTTACGTGCATCTGTGCTGCTCTTCCAACTCTGGCAAGCTAAGTACGTGGCAAGCTCAGTAACGCCCGGCCTATGATTTTGCTTTGTGGCTATTAATAGCTGTTAGTGTAGAATTCTAATACAAGATTTCCACAACAGATGCATTATTTTGACTGTTATTTGGTGTAGCTGTCTTCCTGGCTACTGTTGGCTTGGCAGCCTTTTTGGGGAGAGGGAGAAGTTCAAACATAACTGTTTGCTCCTTTTCCTGTAGTGAAGAGGTGACATTGAGTCTTTGGAGCCATCAGGTGGAGGCATCCAAACATTGTCCAAGGAAGATGGGCTGGCAGTTCCTTGAAAGCCCAAATCTAATTTGCAGAAGTTTAAAGGGACAATATTTCAGTGGAATGCACAGTAATTCTTACTGCAAGGGCTGCACACAGTATGCAAGACTTTGCCTGCTGTGAACAAAGGGTTCAAGAGAAGCATTTGATATGACAGGTTCTTTGGGATTTTAGGGACTCCTTGCCTACTCAACACTAGCCAGTCCTTCATGAAGATGTTTTCTCGTTTGTCTTTTATATGACTGACAAAAAACAAACTTAAACCAAGACAACTACTGCTACAGTATTATCATGTTTTTTTCAGAAGTTAAACCACTGCCAAGTCTAAATACTCAACAATTCATAATGTGACCTCAGGGAAGAATGTGAAGCTTTTTGCAAGTGCTTTGTTTTGGTTTTATTTATCTTCCGGTCTCTGAGCGCTTAATTTGGTGTGAGGATGCATTTTCAAATCTTTCTTTATCCCAGGAGGGAGAGAAAGAGAGCCAAGATCATTATGCAGTTGTTCCAGGGTTTGAGGTTTTTAAAAAGCACATGTAGGATTTGTGCGAAGATTTGCAACAAAGCTGCACGAGTGGGTAATTCACTGTTACACAGTATTTTCTCTTCTTTGTAGTTACTTGGGCTTCCAGATGTTGATGATGATGCATTTGAAGAATATAACGCAGATGTGGAAGAAGAGGAACCAGAAGCCGATCACCAACAGATGGGTGTCAGTCAGCAGTGATTTTCTGAGAAGCTATAAAAAAATTCGGAAGCCTTTGGTACCAGGTGGGGTCAGGCGGTCCCACATTAGCCTGTTTGAATTAACACATCACAAGGGGATGTCTGGCTGCCAAGATAAAAGTTTTACAAAAAACGGTTTAAAAAAACAAAATAACAGTAATAATAATCCGTGATGAGCTTTGCTAAGAAGTGACCTGAATTTTGCTCCTGCTTCAGTGGGTTTTCTGTGGAGTTGTCTTGGTAGCATTCTGCCGTTATCAGTCTAGAAGTAGTTTTGTCGCTGACTTGTCTCTTCGATTTGTGTTCGAGAGTAGTGTTTGCTGACATGAATGTAGAGTACTGAGAATGTAGGAGGTGTGTGGGGAGAGTGCTGAGTCCTCACCCGTGATCTTTCCAAGGAAAGCAGCGCAGAGAGCAAACACCACCTGCGCTTTTCTTTTTAGTTCAACAGCTATAGGTTTTTTGACAAAGTACCAAATGTGGGCAGACTTCTGAAAAGCAGTAGTGGTTGGTGCTGCAGAAGTGCATATGAAGGCTCCACAAAAACAATGGGGAACAGGAAATCTGGAGGGTGTCAGACATATTGATGTCATTTCACTGACACCTGAGTTTCCAAGTGCTCTGTTAATGACTGGGACTAATGGGCACCAGGAGCACACATTATAAACCAGCCCTGGTACTCCAACACCATGTGATCCAAAGGCAAGTGCTGCTTTCTCACAAATCAAGTAAAAAATATCTGTTGCCTGTCCCACTTCTGCATGACAACTAACTTTAAGCTTTGCTGGTTTTGGTGCACTGCCAAATTATTACTCAAACCTCATGGCATTGTGGATTAGAATAATGAAATTATAGAATATGCTGAATTGGAAGAGATCCATCAGGATCCTCGAATCCAACTCCTGGCCCTGTACAGGGCACCCTAAGAGTAACACCCTGTGCCTGAGAGCATTGAGTCCAAACACTTCTTGAACTCTGTTGGGTTTGTGCTGCGACCACTTCCTTGGGAAGCCCGTTCCAGTGCCCAAACACCCTCTGAGTGAGGAACCTTGTCTTGACATCCAACCTAAAATTCCCCTGACTCAGCTTCAGGCCATTCCCTCGGGTCCTGTCACTGGTTATGAGAGTGAAGAGATCTGTACCTGCCCCTCCTTTTCCCCTCCTGATGATGCTGAAGACCACAATGAGGTCTCCCCTCAGTCTCCTCCTGGCTGAACAAACCAAGTGACCTCAGCCACTCCTCACCAGGCTTCCCTTCCAGACCCTTCACCATCCTTGTTGCCCTCCTCTGGACACTCTCTAATAGTTCCATGTCTTCTTTACATTGTGGCTCCCAAAACTGCCCCAGCACTTGAGGTGAGGCTGCCCCAGTGTTGAGCAGAGCGGGACAATCCCCTCCCTTGCCCAGCTGGTGATGCTGCCCCTGATGTTCCCCAGGACAGGGTTGGCCCTCCTGGTTGCCAAGGCACTGCTGACTCACATTCAGCTTGCCATCAACCAGAACCCCCAGGTCCCTTTCCACAGCACTGCTCTCCAGCCTTTCATTCCCTGGTGTTTACACACAACCAGGGTTGCCCTGTGCCAGGTGCAGAATCCAGCACTTGCCCTCGTTAAACTTCATACAGTTGGTGATTGCCCATCTCTCTCATTTGTTGAGATCTGTCTGCAGGGCCTCTCTGCCCTAGAGAATTGACAGCTCCTCCCAGTTTAGTGTAGTCAGCAAACTTAATTAGTATTCCTTGAAGTCCTGTGTCCTGGTTTTTAATGAGATGTTGAAGAGCACAGGGCCAAGGATGGAGCCCTATGGAACCCCACTGGTGACAGGTCACCAGTCTGATGTCATCCCATTTGTGTCCAGCCTGTAGACCAGTTGCTCACCCATTCCATGACATGTTTATCCAGATGTGTCCTGGACATTTTGGTCAGAAGGATACTTTTGATACAGTATCAAAAGCTGTACTGAACTCCAAATATATTACATCAACTTGCTTCTCTTGATTAGCTAGGTGGATTACCTTGTCATAAAAGGAAATAAGGTTCAACAAGCAGGACTTTCACTGCATGAAGCCATGCTGGTTGTGACCAGTGACTGCATTGTTCTCCAGGTGTTTTTGTATACCTTCCAGAATACTATTTTCCAATATTTCCAGTTTTTACTGGGCACTGAAATGAGACTGACAGGCCTGTAGTTTCCAGGATCTTCCTTGAGTGCAACTTGAATGCAACTAACATTGAAGCCATAAGGGTATCAACCATCACCTGGCTCTTAAAATTATGCTGGACCTCTTCCTGAGCCTTTGAGCTAGTCTGGGCATTTACACCTTATTGAAGGGGAGCTGACTTACTGCTTCAGCTGATATGAAATCTAGTGGGGTTTTACCTGTCAGGGGACTTGCTCCCCAAGGGGTTTGATGTGGGTTTTAGTATGAAGGAGAAGACGACTCCACATATTTATTACCTGTTTTATGTAGTTCTAAGTAACTTGGATTAGTGCCAGACTGTGAAGATGCAGGGTCTCTTTATTTACTTGCCTTTTGTACTGAAAATATAAGAAGCAAAGGTAATTCTGTTGTAATACAGCTGTTTTCCACAATCAAGAAAGATGTTTCTAAATTCACTCCTTTTTTTCCAATTTTTTAAAAATTGTTGGACAAAAGTCACATTCATCAAAAGCCCTTTTATATAGAATTAGCTTTATAAAAACAAAGAGTGGGCAAAGAGAAAATGCTTGGACAATTCCTATAAACAACTCACTGTATAATTTTGAAAACCCTGTTATTAATGATGTCTCCTTTTCAATAGATTTTTAAAGGACTTTTTTCCAGGGTTACTGAAGAGAGCAAGTTTTCTTGATGGTTTGCTTTAATGATGATGGTTTGAGAGATGCATAGCACATGATTTTTTCCATGAAAGGCAAAGATCTTCCATAACTGGGACGATGTGTGTTACCTGAGTCTGCACAGACGTGTCTGCAACACTGTAAAAGTCAGAGGTTAAGAATGTAAAATAAAATAAATAAATAAATAAATTTTAAAAAAAGAATATGGAAGAAAAACAGAGCTTAATGCAACTTTGTACATTCTTTCAGCATGCAGGCATAGACATGGTAGTTGCAGCACCTTTTCTATGGACTAGTGACGTGAGAACTGTGGCAGTTCACTGTATAACACTGTACAGCAGCAATAGGCTTTTTGCTTACTGAAATAAAGTTTAAGACCAGTGGTTTCCATCCCTGCTTTAAGCCCTTAAATTTTTCTTTCCTCTCCAGCTAGGACGGATATTATAACCTTAAATAGAGCCTTCCTTTGGAAGAACCTCTCTCTTCATGGCATCCAACACTTGGGTTGTGGCTCACAGAAGTAGATCTTATGGGGCTGACTTTCCTCTGCTCTAGTGTACTGCAAGCAACAATTTACAGTAGTGCAAGCTGCAGGCAAAGTCCTGCTGTTCAGGTTTGCTGGGCACCTGCACCCATTTATTTGAGGGGCATGTGGCTGGAGCCAGTGTGCAGGTGCAGGCACCCCATGCACACCTGCCTGGTGAGCTGGGCTGCAAGCCCAGCCTGACTGGGTCATAACCCTCTGCCTTTTACAGACAGGCAGGCTTCCAGCTGGATCAGTCCCACCATCTGGCTCAGCGTGTGCCTGCACAGTCAGTGCTGGCACAGCAGAGGGGAGGGTGCAGGGTGGACATGGGTAGTAGCTGAGGACCTGCTGCTAAAAGCGCCTTGCATGGTGTCAGGGACCTGTGGCAGAGGTGTGGACTGGCCTAAATGCTGTGAGGGATTAATTCCACAAGGCTCAGTGAGAACTGGGTGCTGGTGGCGGTGGGATAGGCAGGAATTCACGAAATAAGGAAAGACTAAGATCTAGTGCTTGTAATTGCATGCAGGAGGTTGTAATATGTATTGTATTCTGCTAACTTTCCCTGCGTATTGATTGAATTGTTAATGAGCGATTGGGCATTAATACAGTTGCAAGCAAACAATGCTGAAAATTATGTAGATGTATTATTATTATTTTCTGTATTCACTAACTCTTTCTTTGGAATGTCATATACCATTTGAGTGACTTCTACACAGACTGCAAATGCTGGACATCCTGCCCTTCTGCAGTGCTCTCCCCTGCAAAACTCCCACTGAAGCCAGCGAGACTTTGTTCAGAGAAAGCTGAGCGCTCTCATTTCCTACCTTTGCTAGGATCCAAATGTTCGAGACCTGCTGCTGAGCTGAAGCATGACCAGGCAGCACTGAGAATAAACTGGAATTTTATACATAGAAAATTTAATTTACATGTAATAAATGTGAATGACCATTAATATAGAATGTATTTTATCAAAAAATATTGATTCCGTGCTTTGACCAAATACATTTCTGTATTACTGTGTTACTTTTCCATACTTGCCAAATTATGCAAGAAGTGTGGAACTGGTTTGGTTGTACTACGAAATGTTTTTGTATTTCATTTGTATTTTATTTTTCCCCTCCCTCCTACCACATATTTGAGTTAGTAGCCATTCAGTAATTAATTAGGGTTAGCATGACCCAGTGACTAGACTGCCAGACTGAGACACAAGATTTGCCAACACATGCATAAATGCTTGCAAACTTGGTGAGATGTGCGTTTGTAGCTCTGTCATTGCCTTGCCCTGAGCTTTAGGTGGATCTCAGTCTCTGAGAATTCAGAACAGGCCTCCAGTTATGCATGCAGGCCTCCAGTAGATTTAGCAGGAGCAGGGTAACTCCTTTGAAAGTCCCACCTTAAGCCTTTTGTGAAAGGGACTGTTGGTATTCTTTGTCCAGCAGTTTATATAGTGGTGTAGGTCTGTGGGTGAACAGAGATATGCATTGTCGTTGCCTGTTTTCAGAGCAAACCAATAATGGAAGGACACAGAAGGCTCTCCCTTTTCTTTTTGCCTTTCTCCAAGGCATTTCATGCTCTAACTAACTATAAATACAGCAGAGCAGAGCTTCTTGCAGAACTGGTGCTTCTGAATATGAGTTGCATGAATGCAGTCAGCAGAATGCTGCTTGGGCAATGAGAAATACATGGGATGCCAGATGGAAAAGCAGATTTCAGAGCTGTGAAGAGTTCAGGGGCAAGAGTGAGCAAAGCCCCTTCAGAAAGAGAGATGCTGAGATTTCTGAGACAGCCAAAGTCATCCTGCCAAGTATCTGCATATTGAACCCATGCAGTTTGTAAAAAAACTCCTCTGGACACTACTGAGGCCTTGAGCTCAGTTGTGTTTTCCTGTTAATGTCCTGCCTGATTATTGCATTAAGATAGTTGAGGGAGGAAGGGACAGAGAAGGCGAACTGAAAAGCCTATTCCTCTTCTCCAGCATTATGACATTGTGTGAGTTGGTAGGAAGAGCAGTAAGGATGCAGGAAACTCCTTTTTTAGGTGCATAGTAAAATCTCTTAAAAGGACTTGCTCATGAGAGAAAAAATTGTCCAACTGTTACCTTGCAGAAATGGGGGAATAGCTTATCCCTCATCATGATGACCTGAACCCTTACCAGACTACAGCTCCAGCTCCTGCCCTGCTCCCATCTCTTTCTCAGGCAATTTCGCTCCATGCATAGCGCTGTGCCTTTGGAAGTGTCATGCTTGTAAGAATGCCACTTTTTTCTGGGAAATAGCCATAGTTAGTTTTCCTGCATCAGTGACATGCATGTCAGCTGACTGTGTCCCACAGAAGGTGTGCTGTGTGAGATGGTGGCTGGGGAGAGTGGGGAGGAGTTTCTGCTGCAGCATTGCTAAGTAGGTCCCTGTCCTTTACCCCTCTGCAAGGCAGAACATGAAACTGTGACAGTAAAAACGATTGCAATAATATTGTGGACATTGTTTTGGAAAGCTGCCATTCAGGACATATTCCTAGCCTCTTTCAGCATCTTTCCTGATCTTTGTCTGGGATCCAGGGCTGATGTCTATAGCTGTTTTATTCAGTGTTAGCTTTAGCAGTGTCAGGGGGCAAGGTTGCATCCTTACTGTGTGTCCATACTTGCCTCTTGCGTGTCCTTGCCATTCTGTTGTTCTCAGAAGTTCTCACTCCCAGAAGAAGGGAAGCATAGGAGGGAGGAGAGAGATACCTCTTGCCTCCCAAAGCCTGCAGCCAAGTGCATCAGTGGATCTGCAGTTCAGCACTGTGTGTGAGTCACACTGTCCTTTCTGTACGGGTGGATGAGGTGGCATGGGAGATGTGTTACCCTTTGAGGACTGTGAGTCGTCCGTGCCAGACAGGGGTTGTGCAGAATGACGGCAGTCAATTTAGGTGCCAAACCCAGTATCTTTTCACAGGCAGTTATGTCTAGCCAGATAATCCAGTCTCTGAAAATCATAACCCATTGAGGCTCTCCAGGTTGGGCATCCAGAAAATGACACTTGTCTGGTTGCCTTGGTCACTGGGCAGTCTCTTTCTCAGTGCTGGCTGTTTTAGGTCTGGCCAGAGGACATGGGAAATTGGGAAAGATCCCTTCAGGGGCATTAGCTGGATGCCCCTTTCTGTAAATTGCTGAGCAGAGGCAAATGCTTTGTTTTATGTGTTTAATTTTGGCAGGACCTCCCCTCCTCCCCAGCAGCCTGTCTCTGCAGTCAGCTGCAGCTGGGAAAGCTTTGTGTGAGGGCCAGGCAGGAGTGACTCAGGGCAGCAGCTCCTAGACCCTGTAAGAGGCGGGACCTTGAGGTCATCCTTGCAGGCTAACCACAGATCTGAAGGCTCAGGATACATCACTTCCAGTGCAGATATTTAAAGAGTCCTTCAATTTGGTCCTCAGAGGGCAGACCTTGTCACTTTGGGTTTTTATTGGACTTCTGAGGCTTTAGTTGCACTGTTGGTATCTGATGTGTGTGGCAGGTGAGCAGAGGACACCTCTTCACTTAAACACATTTACTTGTTCAGTGAGCCAAATTGTCTTTTACATGATCTATGCTTGACTTTTTTCTCATTGCTGATTTTTTTTAAAGAATTACTGTCCTTAAAGGCACATTTGCATTATTGCAAACCCCAGTTTATACAGATCTGCGTAGCACTGCACTGTCAGTACAAACTTGGACGTAAAAAAAAAAATACAGATTAACAAAAAGGGCCTTCATTTGTCTACAAGAAAAAAATCCAAACCTCTTTGAACTAGTTATTGCTGACTCTAATGAAGCTTACTGGTCTCATGTAAAATACATTGAACTTTGAAATTCCCTTTCTGTACCAACATGCTGTTGCTCATGTAGGCTAAGATCTGTTCAAAGATCTTCCTTTACTGCATGTAAAGGAAGCTTTCATCTTCAGGGGTGGTGGTGGTAGAAAAGTCAGCTCTGGATTTCAGTCAATGCAATTCTTTCGTCAAGTTTTCCTTTACTAATGCAGGGACTAGTCAGCCCTCAATACGTCAAGCAGAAATCATGTTGTGCCATGCCATGCCAAGGCTCTCTTTGGTGTGGTTTCCACCATTTTTCTGACTGGAAGACCTCTCTGTCTTTGGGACTATAAAGCTGTGAAAGGAGTTGGCAAAAGAAGTTGCCCTTTTGTTCAGCACTTTCAAAGGTGTAAGCTTTCAGTGGAGCACTGGCTGCCTTCTGATCCTCTTCCTCGTCCGCCACCAAGGTGTCAAATCCAGCAGTGTCATTACACCATGAGCTTCCCATTAAAGATCTTTCCAAACTCTGATGACTGATAGTGTCTTTTCTCTGTGAGCAAAATCAACTTGGTTGTGAATCTCAGGGACTAAAACACAGCTACCATGCATGTGGCACAGGCTTGACTTTCATGGTGCTAGTTGCTAGTGCATGGTAGCATAACACAGTGCTTACAGGTGTAAGGAGGAGAAAATGATGTCATCTGAGCTTTGGGCACTGCAAAGCCAGCCCCGATGAACCCAGAATCATCAGGTGGTTGGGTTTGGCACAGTTTGAGGCAGTGGATTTGCTGTCAGAAGCCAGGAATTTTTAGCAGTATTTGGGTATGAGCCAGTATTTCAGACCTCACAGGTCCATTTCTGTTTTGCACAGAATAGGGAGACATCTGTTCTAATTAAGAGACATGTAACAATCCTGAAACGAAAATGATGATTCCGTTCAAATAATTTGTCTCTTTTCTTTAAACACTTCACTCTTAATTGCCGCTTTGACATCTTCTCACCCTGATTTAGTTAAAAGAGTCAAGTCAGTCGTTACTTTATGTCATGAGCCTCTGAGGGTTGACATCTTCCAGCCCATGGAAAAGGAAATGCTTTAACTTAGCACTTGCCTTGTATTTTTGGCACTTCCCAGGGCATGAGTACTGAGTAGGAGTATGCCAATTACATGCCCTCTGGTGTGCCCAGAGCCCTAAGCGCTGCCTGTAAAGTCTTTCCTGTGGCTGGTGGAGTGCCTGCCAGGACTGCCTCCCTCATGTTGGAGCATGATCCTGACAGAACAGGCCCCGCAGCCTCTTGAGAGACCTCTGCATACGGTGAAAGCCACTGGGATAGTTAGGCTCTGTCTACAGATACAGCTGCCCTTGCAGAAGCAGTGCTGTTTCCAAGCACCTCTTCAGCTGCTTGGAGCCTTGTGCCCTCTCAGGTCTGCTGGATGGGCTTCTTCCTGCGTCAGAAGGTCAAGTGAATCAGTTTAGACATCAGGTGTCTGCTAGCATGGACCTCAGCCCCAGGACAGCCATCTGCCCTGCTGTGGTGGGGAGCTGCCCTACGGGGTGATGGCTGCAGCTGAGGCAGCCTGTGCACAGGTTTTTTTCCCCAGCTCAAGTCTGTCCACCCCAGCTCTCCAAAGTTATGCCACACCTCCCCCAGTTCAAGAAATTAGGATACTCTAGGTCTATGATGGGCCTCGGCTTTGTATCAAGAACAGATCCATTAGAGTTGGCTCCTGCCTAATGCTATGTTCCCCACCACAGCTGTCCTCAATCAGCCAGCTGGGAAATGCTGTTATTGCCCTTGGCAGCACCATGTGCTCTCTTAAGGAGCACATCAGATTTTTCGTTTTCTTCATGTTCCTTCTACTCCGTGACAAGGTTCTTACTTCTTCTACTTGTTTACTGAGTGATGAAATGCCGTAAAAAAGCAATTTTAACTTTATTTCCAATGCCTAGGTATATGCACCCATGGTTTTCACCGAGTAGTGCTATTACTTGTGACATCAAGGAAAGGCTTTTATAGCTTTTATTGGACAAACTGATACTAAAAGCCGTGAAATCCCAAACTCCCAGTGCGCTTCTCCATGCTGAAAAGCAGCAATTACATGAGGCAGTCTGCTGGCAGGTAATATCTCTCCAATAACCTAACCTTACTTGTACACATTTCTTGAGATATTACTGCCATAAAGGTGAGATGGAAGATGCAGAGTTGGAGCCAGAGTTTTATTTACAGCTCCTGCTAGTGCTAATGACGCCAGGAGTGGGTTGTGTCAGCTGTGTTATCCTCACCCTAGGGCTCCTGATGAGCCTGTGAAGAAGGGCTGTAACATGCCATGAGCTTTGAAGTCTTTTTGGGTTAGGGTTTGTAGCAGTCCCCTAGAGGTCAGCAGAGCCTACGTTTTGAAACAGTTGTAGCTGATGGTGGCTTTGCAGGAATGATAAAAGCAAGTTTGCTGCTGGCCTGTCTGGCGATTTCAGCTGTTGCTGGAGAAGGGATCAGGCTGGGGAAAAGAATCAGTTCATGGGGCAGAACGTTCTGCTTTGGAGACAGGCTTTTCCTTTGCAGAGAGGCAGCTTGGGATCCTGAAGCAAGGGGGAGAAGCAGCTGGAAGATGGGTGCCAGCATTGTCAAAGCTTCACGGGGCTGTGGCAGCTGGTGCCTACACCTCTTGGCTTCCATGTACCCATTCTTTCTGGGATCACGGCTGGACTGTACAGCATCAGAAGTGATGTGGCAGCAGAGCAAGCTCTGCCTCGGCCATGCTTTGTGTTGTGTGCATTTACACTCCTGTGCTGCAGTGGTGTGGCTGCTGATCACACTGCTCTGCTTTCAGTGTTCACCTGTGTGTGCACCGTGCTATGCTGGCCTCAGCCACGCTGCAGCTGCTGATCAGATGTTACCTCTGCTTGCCCAGATCCCTGCAATCCCAGCCTACTTCATTTTACCTGCCATCCTGGCCCAGTACTGGAGGTGGAGCTGAGTTTTCTCTAGATTTTTTCAGCTTTTGGAATGGCAGTGTAAGGGAGCCAATCTCTGCCACATTGAAATGACGTGAGGCTGACAAGCAGGTCACAGTCATTCCATGTCCAGTCAGCAGAGACATTGTCCATGCATTCCATGTCTTTGCCTTGCAGCAAGCAGCCCTGTCAGGAGGAGACCTGAAACCAGTGTCTGCTGGACACTGCCAATATGTGCATCACATTTCCCAAGAATGAGAAAATGAGTTACCTTGAGTGGATGTGAGCTTTTATTTGCCCTACACACTGCTCACCCTCTCCCCAGCTATAGCTGCAGGCTAAATAACTGGGAGTGCCGTTTGCAAAAGATGCCTCTTTCTCCCCCTCTTTTCTCCTGGTCAGCATGCTCAGGTCTATGGCTGCCCTTTTCTCTATTGTTCAGCTGGAAACCTTCAAGCACAGCTCTCCATTTTCCTCTGCATCCTTAAGGATCATATGCTCATCTCTAGCAGAGACTTGTGGTCTTGGTCCAGGAGGACACATAGTGCTAGAAATGCAGCGATTCACACAGAAAATCTGTGCCAGTTTTCATGCCTTCACACTGCCTGGTTTGGTTAATAAAAGTTTGGAAATTTTTATTTTGGTTCTTCTTGAAGGTTTTTCTTCTTTATTATCCTATTACTCCTTGTTTACTGTGTTTCTTTTTGTTTCTGCAAACCCCTTATCAGGGAAGGCTTTGAGCTGCCTGTGAGTCATGTAGCAGCCATGGGGAGTGGCAGCTCTGGGAGCTGAGCATGTGAGTTTGTGCTCAGCTCACATCATGGCAAAGGCTGCTGATGTGTCACCCAGTTGTCAATGGCCCTCTTGGGTGCAGTGCCCAGGGTGGTCAACCAGGTGTTGGTCACATATGTCCTGCTCCATGTGCCTCTGGCAATGGAAAGTGAATGTCTTTACCTTGATTAATTCAGCTCTGTTTTTTAAGCCTTCTGAAGTCAGTGTACCAGGCTGCAATAAAATTATTTATGCAAAACCTAAATTACAAAGTACAGACCATGGACCCTTTCTTGCCATGGCAAAATATCTGAGCCTGAGGGCATGACAGTTTTATCGCTGCAGCAATCATGAGCTACAGATATAAAGTGGGATAATGAAATGTTTGCTGAGACCCCTCTAACTGTGCATCAGGACCAGGGCATGAGTGTGTGTTTTTCCAGCTCTGCAGGATAGCAGGAGGCATCTTTCTGGGAATCACCAGAGCAAGGCTCTCACTAAATTCCTTTAGGTTTTGTCAATGTACAGTTTTTTTGTTGTGTCATCCAAAAAAGGGGAGGACACTACCTGCAGAACCGGTAACATGATCACTAACCAGGGTTCATCAGCACTCCTGACCCCTCCGAGGCAGAGATGAGCAATCAAGTAGGGAATCAAGCTGGCCCTGTGCAGCATCCCTGCTAAAAGATGGATTGCATTGCATCGGCAGATTAGCAAAGGCCCCAAGAACATGCTTTTGTCCATCAGCACATAAAAGAGCTCAAGAGGGAAACTGGGGATAGACTTGCCATCTCTGGGTTAGAATCATTACAGTTCAAAAAGGCTTCTAATTAATTGAGTCCAGCATTTTACCTAACACTGCCAGATCCACTGCTAAACATTCTTCAGAAACACGTAAATGGTGGAGAACACATCTCAAAGCTGGAGTGTTTCTGGAGAGAAGAAAAGTTGCCTATGTGGAACCCAAGCAATGAATGGCAGCCACTGCCCCTCTTCTTCCTCTTCACCAGTCCCCAGTGAGGTGCTCTGCACCTGGTCCTGCTTCAGGAGCTGCAGCCAGCCTCTGGCCCCTTCCCCTGTCACTCAGCTTCAACCTTTGCAAAAAGAGCATTGGCAGGACCCCAAATCCTTATGACCATGCACTATCCTGCTGCCTCAGTGCTCCACACCCAGCCAGCCACCACACTGAACAGAGCTATTTGCTGCTTTGTGAGGGTGGCACTGCTGCAGCTCTGAGGCTAAAGTCTTCTGCACCCTTGGCACAGCTTGTCACCACGTCCATTTGCATGAACTTGTACATGTTATCACACATTAGAGCTTTCACCACCAACTGTTCTTTCTGAGCAATAAAAATCATGTTTTCCTTCCTAATAAAGTCTTCCTCCCACTGGCCCTGCAACAGGGCTGTTTGCACACTGTATGGTAAGCCTTACCCATGGAGAAGGAACCTGCCCAGGTCTACAGCTTGCTCAATGGGATGATGATGCTGAGAGTTATTACAATCAAAGCAAAGTGACCAAGTTTAGCCACTCAGTCTTCTGCAGTGGTCTGACGCTTGCTGTTGTGTATCAGACAATTTGACACACAAGCAAGTTACACAGAAGATGTGAATAGCATGCTTCTGACTACTGCCACTGAAGCCAGCATGTCGGATGGGCAGCTCATATGGTCTTGCAGGTCCCTGAACCCCTGCTGTCCTTTGCCTTTGCAGCTGCTCTTTGGCAGAGTAAACCTTCCAGTCAGTGCCTGTCACCTACCTGTCATTTCTCAGAATGCATGCACTCTTTTCCAGCAGTGGTACTTAAATAGTCTCAATCTGCATTCCCAATATCCCATAAAAATGATTCATTAGCTGTGATAGCAGAGGAGTAGAGCTTCCAAGAAGAAGGAGAAGACTGATGAAATAACCAATGTTCCTATTAGCTATCCTGGCAATGGAGATGGTGGGCATGTGATCCTGAATGCACAACCATGCTCAGGGTTACATCTCTACTAACACCTGTGCTGTCACCCCCAAAATCGGTCACAGCTCACAGTCACTCTGATGAACAGCACAGCTCCTTCTAGCTAAGGTTGGCATTTCTTTCAAGTATGCTTTGAAAGGTCCTCTGTCCTCTTCCCCACTGCTGATACTACTACAGCAAATGGTATCCAATGCAGGGAGCGTGGGAGCAGGGATGTGGCTCGCCAAACCACAGCCAGCCAGAAGAGCAGATCAAACGCACAGGCAGGAGCCACTGCCAGCACCCAGTGAGCAGCAGCCTTGCATGCGGAGCTGTCTCGACTGCAATAACACCTCAGCACATCAGGGGACTTTGCAAAGTCCCCATCATTCCTGGAGGGCAAGAGAAGGTGGGGTGGCAAACAGGGCTTGCAGAGGCTGACCTGCAGGACCCTTCTGGCTATTTTCACTTTCATATTCTGTTGGTACCATGTGAGAGACTCCATGTGAATCCAGACTCACTCATCCATGGAAGAAAACCCTATGTGGGGAGGAAACAACTTGGTCTGATGATTTTCTCTATGTTTGAAGCAGCAAAAGTCTGGTTTAATTCCCAGTCTCTGCCGTGATTGACTGCATTCCTTCAACTCCATGTGATATATAATCTTGCATTAACACCATTAAGGTTACCTGAGAAATCACAGAATTGTAGAATCACTAAAGTTGGAAAAGACCTCTAAGATTCTCAACTCCAAAGGCAAGAATCTTCTTTATTTCTTAAAGAAATGCATGTTTTGTGACAAAGTGCAGGGAATGAAGGTACCCCAGCTCTGCAGGTAGGCTGTTACTGGGGACACCCACTGGAGTTTCATCCTATGGGAATAGAGTGGGCAGGACCAGTTTAGTTCCTCTGCAGTGGCTCTGACCTCCTGGCAAGTTAGCACTCAAGATATTAAGTAATGCCGCTTGGTTTGTTTATTGATAAACTTGTTAAGTTGTGAAATCTGGGTGAAAATACACAGTTGAAGATGATTTTACTGATGTAGCTCAGTGGTTACAAGTGCCTATTAAAATCCCAGTTTCCTCTTCAGCTTAATCAGTGAATCTTAGAGCTGGTTTTCATCCAGCTCCTGCTCTTTTTGTACATCTAAACAGTTTCTTTACAGCTGCATAAAGAACTCCAAAGGATGTTTTGGTGTTGCCTTTTCCATTCGTCTTCAAGTTTTTCTGGGTCATGGAGTCCTCTGTCACGCTGCTTTGGCATGTGTCCATGACTTCTAGAGGTGCCTCAGAGGGCAGACCGCAGGGAGGGACCTTGAATAACCTGGCAGTGATCCAGGAGAACTGGACAGTCCACCTCAAAGCCTGGGCAAAGGCATAGGTGAGAAGCCATGTCCTGACCAAACCCTGCTGGAGTCATCAGCTGGTGAGCCCCAGCTCCGTGAGCCAGTGTTTCTGTGCAGAGGTGACACAGCCATGCTCTATGTGCCAAGGCAGGCACCCTGGCATAATTCCACACCCTTCAGCTTGCCCACGCCCTCCTGCATCAGTGTGGGAAGTTTTCTCCCCAGCCCTTCCATAATTGCTTGTTTCTGGACTGTGGCCACTGTTTGCTGCTCCCAGTGCCTCTGGTACAACAGTCTGCAGAACTGTGGGATGAGCTGGGTTAAAGACCAGCAAGGGCAAACGGGATTTTGGTTTCTTCTGAAGGGGTGATTTAAACCTCAGTCCTGTTTGCAGCTATTTTTACAGTTGCTTCAATTCAGAGAGCGGGGGATGGCAGCACAAGGGGACAGGGATGGGTATAGGATGGATGGGAACATCTTCAGTTGGCTTTGCTGCCAAAGCTGGCTAAGCAACATCTCTACATTTCAGCTCTGCTAGAAGCTCTCTCTACCCATCACAGGCTCCCATCACTTTGCTGGCAGATCCTACATTGCTTGAAGGATTTACTCCATTTTCCTTTAGGGATTAAATGGTTTAAATAGTTTGACATTTATTCTGTCATGGCATATGTGGGACTATCATTAACATTAAAAGGAATGACACATCCATCCAGCAGAGAATAATCTGCTTAGTAGCTCAACAAGAAAGCTGTGTACATTAAATTGCAGTCAGCTTTCCCTATGTAGTTTTTCCTTTGATAAAATTGAGAGTAATTTCAAAACAGGAAGTTAATTTTCCATTATTTTATTCCTTGGGTGCCATAAATACAAACCTGCCCCTTGAAAACCTATAGAAGTCTCCACGATGATGT
Organism: Sialia sialis; assembly: GCA_009812075.1. Lineage (NCBI taxonomy): Eukaryota > Metazoa > Chordata > Aves > Passeriformes > Turdidae > Sialia > Sialia sialis. The sequence goes on along the minus strand of VRYO01002734.1, from coordinate 43,125,454 downwards.
ATTTATAGGACCATATGTGCCATGGATGCCTTAATGTAAAATCAGCTTATGTCTTTTTTGGACCGATGACTTTTGAAGTGACAGCCTGGGACAACATTTGTCTCGGCTCATAGTCAGTGCCAACCCATGAACAACTTTTACAGACTGAACTTAAGCATTTGAAGTTTTCTCTTCTGTAAAGCAAGAGACAAAGTCATTTGAAAGAAGGCTGAAAAAATTTAGATGGACAATTAGTGCTTGATTTGTAGAGGTATAAGTTATCGCCCCATATTTAGTTGTTCCTAATAAGAGAGTTAAAATCTGGATTAATTTAAGCAGAAAATTCAGACCAACTGTACTTAAGCCCATGCTATTATTTTAATAACTAAAGTTCTGGCTACAAATTTGCATAAACAAGGATAGAAATTCTTTGTTATGTGTTTTAATGTATGAAATGGAAATAGAGATATAAAAAATGGGAACTAGGGAAGAGTCACCAAGGAGCAAGCAGCAACAAGGCTTGGGACTACCACTCGAACTACTGCCTTTTCCATTACACATTCAGCTCTTCAGTAGATGTAAAGCAGTTGCTGATACTCATATTTGGAGTGCATTTACGTTTACCACTGTGCTGCCCACACAGGTTCTGAAGAGTGTGATCAACAGGCAGCCCCTGTGTGCACAGCAGCAGCAGCATGAGCAGAGATAGCACCTGGATGGAATGCACACTTCTGGAGGAGGTCTAGCTCAAGTGAGACTTCATTCTGCATTTGCCCACTCATTTCTCGGCAGCCCTGCTCTCTTGGTTGTGTCAGTGAGATTATTTGTCAGCACACACAATGAAGAGACTGAAGACTTGATTTGTGTTGAAAACAACCTCCATACAGATGAAGTTATTTCTAACCCAGGCTGGTTCACTTTTTGGCACTAAATCAGGAGATGATGGAGTAACAAGTGGGATTCTTAAGGGGCGAGGAATAGCAAGAAAAGAAGCTACAGCTGAAAGCAATGTGAGTCAAATGACTGCCTGAGATGGCAGTGTGTCAATTCTTGTGTACATGCTTCACAGCTATCTGGCTATGGACAACAATGATCATCCCAATCCTGAAGTGCTAATTGAAGTTACACCTAAACCACAAGTGTTCAAATACTTGAATACATGGCTGTGTTCATTAAAAACTATTAAAATATCATCAAAAGTGGAAGAACAGAACTGAAGCTCCTTTCATTCGTCTCAAGGTTTCAAAAGTACCCGGAGAAATCAGGACAAAGTGTATTTCCTTCTCTACAAATTCCCACATAATCCTCCCCTTAATTCCAACTGATAAACGCTTCTACTGCTGGACACTGAGCAGCTCTCTGCTGCTAAAAACCAATTAAATCAGGCCAGATGTGAGGGACCTACACCTGGGTTAGAATGACCCCCACAGCCCCAGCATCTTCTCTGAAGACAGGGGAAAGGTCTGAGGTGAAGTGGAAAAGAATTGAAGTTCCCTGACCCCTCTCCCAGCTCATCTGCAAACCTAGGGGATGGCTCAGGCTTCTTCCCAGATAAGTTCTGGTTAACTGGATATGTACCAGGCTTGTACTAAAGTACCAAGCAACATGTTCAGTATGGGCAAACCAGAAGCCAAAGGAATATCATCCCTGATATTTTCTTTAAACAACAGTTTCTTTAAACCATGTATGCTACAACTGTATATGCTACAGTCTGGTAATTAACAGCTTGTTGTTTATGTCTGGAGTGGATAATAAATACATTCTGTCCTGTCTTCTCCTCCTCCTCTCCCCATCTGTCTTCTCCTCCTCCTCTCCCCATCCCAAATAAGTAGATTCTGTGAGTGCTTTTCAGGGCTGCTGTTGGCTCTGAACATGAGCTATCCTCAGCAGCAGGTACACGGACAGGAACCGCCACAAGTGAGTACCTTAGTCTCCTCTCTGGCCCCTTGCCTCCATCTGTCTTTGCAGCCTCTGGCACTCCATGGGGAAAGAAGCTGCAGCAAAACTTCCTCCCTCTTTTCCCCCAGCCTCACTGCTCCGGGGAGAGCAAAGAGAGAAGCTGGAGCCAGGGTGGTCCCATCCAGCCTCACAGCAGCTGCAGCAGCTGCAGCCCTTCACCCTACAGGGTGAAAGCTGCTGGATGCTGCAGTGTGAAACCAGGGGATTGGAGAAATTGTTGCCTTGCAACATTTTGTATCAATATACAAGCTGTGTCTTAGTTGCCTCTCTGCAAATACAAGCTCAGAAGCTACTTCTGCTATCATCACTTTCAAAATAAAATATACTCTTCTGTCTGGCATCAGGATGAGAAAGCTCAGCCACAAAGCAAATGCTCTTTAGAGCTTCAGACTTTGAAGTGATTGTTCTTAACACAAGCAACAGGCAGCATTCATTAAAAACGTTAACACTGGAGCAGGGTCAAGCTGAGAAACTTAATATTCTGCTGCTTTACAAGTACTAACCCGACACAAATTCATTCTGGCTTCCACAGCTGCCCAGCATGATTTGAAGAGATGAAGGGGGAAAATCTAATGAAGAAGGGATGGAGTTTGGGCTAGTAGATGCACTGGGTACAGAGGAACTTCACAGATATGGCTTCTTGTTCTCAGAGGAGAAGGAGCTCAGATGGCTTTGGGCAGTTTGCAATTGCAAGGGATCGTATTTTATTTTTCACTTGTGGCCAAGTCAGCTGCTGTATTAAAAAATGACCGTGGTCAAAATCAGCTCTGGACACGGTTATGATACGGAGTAAAATCCATGCTGTAGTACATCTGCTCCCTTGGCACACAGCCCAGCATGTTCACCAGAAGTGTCGGGGAAGAGGAGGGGAGAGGCAAGAAGGAGCCTCCAGAGGCTTCCATGTTCTGGCAGCAATTATCTGTAGGACAAAGTCTTCCCATTTTAGGTGTGTTTGTGCATCCCCGTGCAGGACACTCTTAGATAGGAGCAATCTCAAGTGCAGATTCACAAGTTTTTGTCCTGATCTCTGACTGGGACTCATGACAGGACAGGGAATAAGATGCTTGAGGGAGCGTGCGGGGGGATGCAATTACCAGGCTTGCCAGCATGGGCAGGCGTACAGGGAGGCAGCCAAGAGGGGCTGGGAGGTCAGTTATGGGAGCTTCCCTGAGAATGCCCTGAGGTTGGCAGCCAGAGCAGCAGAGCCCTGTTATTCTTCTGAGTAACAGCCTGTGTTTGCTGCAGGGAAGCAGCCTGGGCTGCCTCAACCTCCTTGCCCTACCCAGCTGCTGGAGACTGCTGCAAAGGGAGTCCCAAAGGCAATGATTTGGGGTCAGAAACCTCCTGACCCCCACCTGCCTCTTGCTAGAGCTCTGCAAGCTCTCACACATGCTGCCAGTCCCCAGGGGAGGATAATTGTAGGATGGGGTCTTGCAGTATAAGTGCTTGGGGAACTGTTTCTTTGTCTGGCTTTCTCTGCTGTCGCCACAGAGGGGTACTGATCTCTGCTTGGGAGCCCTGTGTGCAGTCACTGTGTCAATATTTAATCATGGTAATTAGTAACAGGCTGGGTGGCTCAGGAATTCACAGCTCAGCATTTACCTCCTGCACCTCACCCTTCTTCTGGGCGGGTAAGGGATGTGTCTGGCAGAGAGAAGCAGAGGCTTGTGGAAGTGCAACTGCCCCATTTTTTTTTTATTCATAGGCTTTTATCAATCCTTTTGCCCTGGTGGCACATGATACTGTGAAACTAGGAAGAAAGAACTTCATTCTAGGTCAAAAGTTCTTTTTGTATCTAACCCATGGACAGCTGCCCTTTGCTACCAGTGTTTTAAGGCTTTTAAAAACTACAGACTGGTGGCAGAACAGCAAGCTGCTCTTTCCTCTTTCCTCTGAAAACTGGGTTAAGACAAAACTCTGCATGCCTTACCAAGCTCTATCCTTGCACTATAGCACAGTAGAACGTATATCCAGTTACATCAATCAATGCCCTGCACGTCTCCCAAAGGCATTGGCTGCCAGGAGTGGATTCTCTCTGTGTCAAGGCATGAGGCTTGCCAGCAGAGTGGGGCTAACTGCTTCTGAAATCTTTAGGAATTTCTGTTCAGGAGTTAAAAATTAAGCTCTTCTTGGAGACATCATAAATCAGGTCCAAGGCTGCCTGCTTTGAAAAGCGCTTCCAACACAGCAGAAGGACTCTCACTTGTGGTGTACGTGAGCCATGGCTCCAGGTTATACCCATTCTTCATCTGTGAAAGTTCGAGTTAATAGCTGTAGAAAAATGAATTAATAGGTGTAATAAAACCAAAACCAAATGCAAAGAGTTGCAAGGGGAACAGGCAATAAATGGCAGATAAAACTTAACATTGATTAATATTTCTGGGACTCTTTTTCTTGTAAAAGAGAAAATACAGAGGGGAGATGCTAAAGGTCTGAGAATTCGTAAGTGATGTGACCACGGAGAACAGGAAAGAAGTTTTGACTTTGGCCTCCAATACAGAAAGTGGGGGCCAGTAAATAAAACTAGAAGAAGGTAGGTTCAGTTTAGTTCTTCACCAAAATGTACTCAAGTGCTGGAATATGTTACTTAGGATGTACATCCCTAAAATTTCACTCAGCTAGTATTTATGGAAGAACAGATATCTGAGGGGCACCAGAAATGCCTGAAGTGAGCTTCCTCCTCTTTTCTTTTTAGCCTAATTTTTTTCCAGTAGCAGAGGAGAAGTGACATGTAGCCATCAGAACGGGAGCTACATTGAGTCCTGAACAAGAAAGACCTGTCAGACAGGGAAACAAAATACAAGTTCATATGAGAAAACATACATCTCCATCACATATTGAAACTTCTGGTGTTAGCATTTACTGCATAACAGTCACTGGGTCAGTGTCTCCTCCTCACTGATCATTATCCTCTCATATCCTCATCAGGGCACTGATCACACCATATCAGCTGTCCAGGATGTATGACTGATAGGAGATGTAGTTTTGAGGTGGCCACACCAGTCTCAGCACTCTGCAGAAATATGGATCAGTGGGCCAAGTGCTGATAGCAGTGCTCCAAGACACAGGGTAAGCTGTGCTCCTGCTTTTTTGAGTGCAAATACTACAAAATATTCTAAATACGGAGTGATAAGCCTCTCTCTTGCTGCTGGCCTGTTGGACCACAAACTGGGAGAAGGTCTATAACACTGTGGTGTAGCAAAGGAGGCAGCAAGGCAGGGACTATCTGTCAGGGGCCGGTGTGAAGGGATCCAGCTCCCTGGCTCTCTCTCCTTACACAGCTGTACTGAGCTGTCATCTCTGTGATGCCTGGTGAGATCCACCTACCACCCTATCAGCTGCCCACTGCCACACACAGTGCAGGAGATCTCAAGATGTCATTATCACCTTTCTCTGCCAGAGTGTATGCACTAACTACAGTCATGCAAACACCTATGCATTTATTTTTATAGAGATATAAACAGGGAGTTTGGGTCTTCTGCTTTCTGAGCAGATGAGGATTTGGAACTCTTTCCTTCCCAGAGGAGGCAATTAGGTAGTCTATTTTAATAAGGGCAGTATCCTGTTCTGCTGGTGATTGGTGAGGATGACTGCCACAACAGCCAAGCAGTGCAGCCAGTGAGCATTTGACTCAATCACTTCTTGACAGGACCTGGTCTCTGTGGAACATTCATAAATAATTATGCTAGGGGCACAGGAGCTGGCTCAGTGCTGCAGACCCACAGCAAGACAAACAACAAAACCCCAACCAAATTCTGAATCTTTTCTAATTATTGCTGTGAGGTTTCCTGCAGAACTGAGTTCAGAACAGAGCTTCTTGTTCATGCTGCAGGGGAGAGGATATAGCATTAGCATCCCTGGGGGCTCTTGAGTGACAAGCAGAGGGAGGGGGGAATATCTGGAGCCCCAATGAGCATGGATGGCAGGAGGTGAGTGAATAGGGAGCTTCACTTGGAGGGTGACAGCTGCGAGGCTCCATGTCCCCTCTGCTCCTGACAGCAGTGCCTCCTGGAGCTTTTGTTTCTCTGCAGCCAGGATGACAGCCTTGTGCCACTCTTCACCAGAGTACGCCTTCCTTCCAGGCATGGATGCTGTGCACATGGCATGGAGCATTGTCAGTGCCTGACAAACAATAGACCATCAAGGGGAAAAAAAAAAGGTGGCTTTTTTCAAACACAGACTCTCTCATTTCTAAGCAATATAGCTTTCAATGAGAACAATTACCTGACTGGACCACCCCAAATAGTCAGGAAATATACTCTGGTGCTGGCGATGATTAGGAAAAGAAAGCTGCCTTCTAAATGCAAATGAAAATTGGTAACAAGAGAGTGTAATATACTCAGAGCTTTTCAGGTTCTGTTTTCTCATTCCCTACTCTGCCACCCTTGCTAGCATCAGTCATCCTTCCTGTGCTCTGACCCTGCATTGATGCTGTCACCACACTGTGCTGTGACCCTTCTGAATGCAGCACTGTACCCCCTGACCCATTGCTGTGTCAGTGAGAGAGGGAGGGGGCTGTGCTCAGCCCAGACATGCCACAGTGCAGTGAAGACTGTGAGTGAGCCTGACACACCCTTACAGCACTGAGTGGTTGCTTTGCTGGCTGCTTTCTCTTCTGAACCGTGCTCTGGCATGGCAGAATAACACTCAGGTGTGTATCTGGTATTGTATGGCCTTCACCACCTCGTGGACCTCTTTGAGGCAGTGAGTGCTAGATTTACTGCTTTGGCTTGTCTAGAGCAAACAGAGAAAACTCCAGCATGGGCTGGAATGTAGGAGAGTGGTTTCGGAACTGGCTGCAACTCTGTGAACCCTTGACACTTGCATTCCCACATTCTGTTCTTTCCCTGCTTTTCACCCGGTTCCCTAAAACCAAACTCCTCTTGCCTGTTCCCACACCTGCCTCTGATCTGGAGGGGACTGCTAGAGCCATGTTACTTCTGTAGCTCTTGGTGTTCATAGACACCAGAAGCTCTGCAGAAAGATCTAAGGTTTCCAATTTAAAATGCATGTATGGTAACATGCTGTGGTGAAAATTTGTGGGAGACACTCCATTCACTCAGGTAAGTGTTATCCATAAGAGACTGGGAGCACCACAGCTCTGCTGGAGACCTGTATTTGGCAT
>VRYO01002734.1:43082325-43117391 GCA_009812075.1 Sialia sialis | reverse complement strand
GCTTATATTCGTGAAACTACTGTATTTCAGTATTCAAAGGAGAGCAATTATCATGGGGAGTAGGAGCATCTAAATAACATTACCAGTAAGAAAAGACTGTACAAATGGGCAGTGCTCAGTAAGACCAGAAAGGAAAAAAGATTTAGTATGAGAACTGCAGCTCTCAAACATGCTGTTGCTGATGAGGCAGGGAATAGTCTTTCCACCACAGGCAGGACTAGGAAAAGTGAACTTAAACTTCAGCAAGGGAGACTTAGACCAGAAAATTACATTTCCTAATTCTAGGCCTTGTGAGACACTGGGGGAGATTGCCTGGGTGTTTATTGAGTCTCTGTCACTAAAGGTTTCTAAGAGCAGACTAGAAAAACTCTTGTCAAAAATCTAATTTGCATCTAATTGATTCTATCATAGAGCAGAAGGGTAGGCTAGATGGATACTAAAGGCCTGAGGCAGTCCTATTTCCTGAGGCACTTTTAGATATGCTAATGATTTAAAGAGTTCCTGAGAGCTAAGTATTTGTTTTTAATACCAAGCATAGCTGGTATATTTGGCATGGTTTTAATCATGGTCTGGCTAAAAAGAGAAGCTTCCCTTTCCTTTCAGTCAACTAGCAACATTCCAAGCAAATTATCTGTATTAAAAATGCTATTCATGGCATTTTAAAAGCACCATATTCTTCAGTTTGTCAGCCAGCCACCTTCTGACCACAGAGCACATGAAGTCCTTGGGTCACACATTTATGAAACCTGTGTTCCCTGGGCTCCTTAAGTTACCAGGGGTCTGTGATTTATGACAAGGAGCATCCTTGACTGGCTTTGACCAGGGTTAGAAGTGCTTACACATCAAGTATCAAGTCAGAGGGGTTGGGAATCCCCATCACAGGCTGGAACAAGCACCAGGGACACTCCACTCTGGAGGCTTCCAGCTACTGTCCAGTACAGCACAGAGCTTTCCAGAAGAGCATGAGCTAGCCTGGCTTGGCTTACCGTGCTCACCAAAATCACACAGGTTCAGATGAGGCCACATACCGAATTTCACTATTAAACTGACAGCCATGGAAGAATTGAGAACAAAAAGATAAAAGAACAGAGAGAAATAAATAGACATGGGGCACTGCAAATCCAGGCACTTGTTTGTGCTGCCAGGCCTCTCCCTTCTTGTGTGGATCCTGCTGGAATGCAAGGCAGAGAAGCACAACCGTAGGGGAAATTATCTCCCATGCTGGTGATGCAGAATGAAGAAAACTCTATGTCCAAACACATGTTAGGACCAGGATGGTGCTAAGCTCTGCCTTAAGTCTTGTTTTGTTGGGAAATTCCTGGCAGGATGGATCAGGAATTCTGTGGCAACCCGATTTAAATATAAAAACATACAGAATATGTATGAAAATTAATGCACAATTCAGAGCCCTCTATGCTGGGCTGGGGCTTGCTTCTGACAGCTTACACTAAGAAGTAATTAACCTTGAAAATTAGCTGATTGTACCAAGAAAGCAAAACTAAAATTTTCAGTCAGCCATTTCAGGCCAATTTCAGTTCTTTGACACTATTTCAACAAATTTCATTTTTCAACTGCTATTGTTTCGGTTTTCCCCAAAACAGTGTACAACCTTAAATTCCCCGGGCCTTGGGGATTTAGGGAGAATATAGATAAACTCATTAGCAGGAGCAAAATGATCACTGAATGAAATAATTTGCATAGACATTTAAACGGCTGCTTGCAGACATTTCTTTCACTAAAAGGAGTAGAACAGTTTCCTTTCAAAGTTACTGCCTGAAACTGTCTCGTGCTTTGGAGAACAATTTGCCAACAGTTCACATTGAATTTTATTCATATGATGGTGGTTAGTTTGAAAATAACTGAGGTAAAACTTCACCAAATGCCTTGTTCCCAGTCACACTAGCTCCTGAGCTTGTCTCTTGCTGAAAAGCTTTTGCTTCTTGGTCTCAGTTTTGACATCCCAGTTTTTCAGGAAGGTATGGAGATTTTGGCAGGTGTCAAGCACAGAGGTAAGGTAAGCATAAGTCTTTGGTAAAGGGAAGGAGACAGATGCATTAGATGCCAGATGCCAGAATGGAAATTTACCTGGGGTGTGTCTAACCCAGCTCAGCACCAGGTTGTTTTGTGCCACAGATGTGCAATATCTGCCTTGGCACTCGAGGCTGGTACACAGTGAGTTCTTGTGCAAAGGATGGAAATAATAGAAAAGGTGACATCAGTTTTTTGTCTTCTGGGAGCCCTGGCTGCTTCAGCAGTTGAGCCCTTCTGCCCTGCAAGCAACTCCAGGTTCCCTGGTGCTCCCACCCACCCTACAGATTCACCAATCGCTGACAGCAATCTGGTCCAGCATGTGGTTTGAGCTTTGAGGAGTCCCTTGGACAACATGCTCTAATGCCCTTATTAATAAAGTTTTAGCTCCTGAATAGGTGCATGTGGTATTTCCAGTGGATAAGACATATACCCATCCCCACTGATTACATGAACATTGATTAATAAAGCCCTGCTGTGTTATGCTGTCGATGAGGTACACCACAGTTAAGCAGCAAAGGCACAGCCTCCTTGACACTGAGACATGTACCTGGGTGGAATAGTCATGGGCTGGTGAGCAGTCACAGGCTGCTCAGCATGCTGGCAAAGCAGCAAACCTGCAGATTACACCTCATACAATAACCATAATCCTTATACAACCATTTCTGGGTCCCACACAAGATATGCAGAAACAGCTAAGCAAGCAGTTGGTTGTCCATATGAAAATAGAGAAAGAAAATGGAGAAAAAATGAAAATACAACAACAGCATTCATAAAGCTCCACATGCTCAAGGGCATTGGGATCAGGCAGCTCTGCGGAAGCGAAAGGCTTTTCATGCCACTTCATGTGTGCATGCAAACTGCACCCTCGTGAATTGCTAACTTGTCCTTTAGGAGCGAGTTAGATAAATGAGATTCCAATATCAGAGCTAATACTCCTTTGAAGTGTCAAGTGTCGCTTTGCTTTTGTGCACTTCTGTCTCTGCATTATCAAAATGTCTTCCATGAGGCTTTATTATCACTGATAACGTAGAAATAAGAGGCAAAATTTTCTATTCAAGGATTGAGTAGTTAAAAAAAACAATACTTCCCTGGATACTGGAAAATCAAATAGAAGACTCCAGGGCAGAAGGGCTAATTAAAAAAAAAAAAAAAAAAGCGTATTTTACCATGAAAACCCTTGAGGGGAGATAAAAGCTGAAGGGAGGTGCATGCTTGAATAATAAAGCCTTAATGAATTTGGGTCTGTGTCTGGTACAAAACATTGATTTTGGCAGCTTGATGAAGTTAGCTATTTGATTAGAAATATTTAATTTAAATGGACACTGCCCACTAAGATCACTCTATTGGAGAAGTCTCTATTGCTCTCATAAGTAACTACTATTTTTTTTTTTTTGAGAAAAGTGACAAAAGTGTAAAATCCTTTGGACAACCCCTTTTTTTCATACAGCTGGCAGAATTAGTTGCATGTCTTCTCTCTTTGCTGTGTCCTCTTTGTGTGCTTTGTTTGGTCTCTCACTAGCAGCTCATCAGGAGTAGAAGGTGGCTGAAGAAATATAATTTAAAAGATAACAGGAAGATGTGACTGTAAAACATCAGCACAATATAGCTGGCTATCAGCTGGCCTTATAGAAGTTGGAGACAGAGGTATTTCCATGATATTTACACTTTACTTGAAACTGGGCTATTTCCAGTTTGAAAGCACCCACTTCAGTAGGCATGAATTCGACACATCATTCTCAGGGCAAATGCTTTGTTTTATTTAGAAAAGACAGGCAGGAGTTTGACTGGGCCACTGACACACCTCAAGATATTAAGAATAGTGCTGGGCTAGTCTTAGTATCTTGAGGTGTTATCTGAGCTTTGGGTTTGTACTGAGTCATCTCACCACAATGCAGACATTTCAAAGACTGCAGATGACTCACACCTACAAGTACCTACTTCACTGATGATAAAGGCCAGCTCAGATGGAGACATCTGATGTCAGATAAGATGACTCCCACCTTGACTTGGCACATTACTGATGCAAAACCTGAAATTAGACAAAGAGCAAGAGACACAGACTGCTCAGCACCTGTATAATCTGTTACCCTGACTGGGAACTTGAAAAATCTTGTGTCTGATTGCCTTCTCCCATCAGTGTACACCAGCTAGAGAAGAAAGTCACTATCCACTCAGATCTCTCCTACTATGCTTCTACCTTACAGGAATGACTGACTGGGTCAGTTTAGCAGAGGCAAGGTTGTGGGTTAAACCCTGTGGCTCAGATTATTAATCGTTCAGACATGTAGCAATTGGTGAGTGTAGTGATTAATTTTAGTCTGAGCATCTGGGAGAACCATGCCAGCAGACACATGGAGTACATGGTGTAGGAACACAAATGTCAGCAAAGCAGCAGGTTTTCAGAATTAAGACAGGACCAAGTAGTTGCTTCAGTCATCAGGCCTTGTCCTCCTTAGACTGTGACAAATGGTGACAGTGGTCACTGGTTCATCCACAGCAGCTGAAATCCAACTGCAATGGTCACTGAAGAGATCATCCAGAAACTCCTGTTTGTTGGTGACTGTAACACAACACCCTCACATGCTTAGGAGGCGACCTCTGTAGCATCACCCAAGAGCTCAACCTAATGTTAAGAATCAACAAAGACCATCATGTCCCAGGGTCACAATCTCCCTGAGGGGCCAGCTAAATAGAGGTTGTCAGGTTTATCAATTGTGGCACCATCCCTTCAAATCAGCAGTAAATGCTACATTTCCAAAAGCAAACCTGTCATTTAGTCATCTATGAAATTGTCTTTGGAATGAATGAAGGACTCTGAGCTCATCCAAAATGACTGCATGTCTGATGCATGTTATTTCTGCTCTCCTCCCCAGTGGTTATTTTGGGCTCTGTAGAGTTGTCCAACTCAGCTCCCCCAAATGTTGCCCATACTGGGTTCTGGGTATGTGTTGCATGGATATGTCATTGACACTGAGGTCTGTCTCAGGCATCTAAAATTCATGTGCCCATCTTGTAGCTCTGCACGTTCCTTAGAGATTGGTGTGTTTTCACAACCAATGACTTTATGACTTCATGGATTGATGCATGTTGCCTAAAATTAGCTACAACACATCTAGGAAATGGGCAGTATAATGACATCCATTAATCATAATAATACTTGTAATACTTCCTCTAGTTTCTGAAACAAAACTTGTTTAACCATTCAAACATCACAGGGAAGTTCTGCTGTTAGGGCTCACCAGCATTACAAAGCAGATCCTGGTGATGAAGTTTGCTGAAAGTGTTGTCTCACACAAACATGTTGCTCTGTCAGAAGCAAAACAAATAGATATTGAATTCCTACAGATGTTTGTCCTATTTCCCCTCATTTGCCTCCAGCTATGCCCTCCACAGCACTCTCAGCTTCTGCCCAGGTCATCTGATAAAGCAGCAAGGTCTATGATGATGTCCCTTCTGAGTCCATGCTCTGAAGAAAACTAGGATTAGAGAGCTGATCTCTAAATTGCTGTTTATCCATATAGTTTGCAATTTCACCACTTGTGGAAGAAGGGCAGGACAAAAGGAAGAGTCAACATATGCAATTTTGCACTAATGCAGAATCTGATATGGTACAAAACAACACTGCAGATACAAAATCTTTGCCTCAGAGACCAGCGGAGGAAAGGAGTTGTGTACCAAATTGTCCTTTTTGCTATCAATGACAAGTGTTTTGAAATCCTCTAATTTAAAACTACTTTGGCATATTTCTTTTCTCTCTCTCAGGCTTGTTGGTGATGTTCCATCTTGAAGCCAGTTCTCAGTTTGCTCTGTCCTGGCAACTACAGTTCCACCTGCATGCCAGCAATTGCACCTACTATGGGCAAAAGGATTTAGACACCCAAATTGCCAAGTCCTACATTGTTCTAGTTCAGGGGCTATCCATTTTTATGAGTACTCACAGATTGTATAGATTGTTTTTCTTGACTATGCAAGTTCCCATATAGAAATATCATTACTTATATCCATCAAGTCTCTCATTAAATCAAATTCTGTCCTCTAAGAATAAAAACCATAAAATTACTCGTAAGCGAGCAGGTTGTCCTGAGTCATTGATAGAGCAGCTTGTTCCCCATTCTCATGGGCTTCCCAGCATATCTGGCCTTTATTACCCCCTCTTTCTGGTTTTATGAGTCCTCTCTTGGATTACAATCAGCTGCCAGAGTCCTGCAAGGTGGCAAGAAATGAACAGGAACATCTGGGTATTTCTCTTAGAGCTGCCAATCACTGTCACTGCTGAGTAAATGACCCAAATGGTGCTCATTCACACTGCCAAGTAGCACTGAACACGAGTTTGGGGCATCTTTCAGCAAAGAAATGTAAAATTATGGATCTGTCCTTATTGTTGTATTTTGGAGGCTATTGGTCTGAAGTGATTAGGCATTGGAGTGTGCACATTATAATATGGCATGATAACTAGGCATTCAATGACCTAGCTAATGAGGAAAGATGATCTCAGTCTGTTTATGAGAAGCAAAATGCTTCCTGCAGTGTCCAGATGGCAAAACAACTTGGTGTGTGGCAGCATTTCGCTTCCACATGACTGGGTGAAATCCTGTGTGGGAAACAATGATGTTGAGCCTTAGTCCTGGAAATCCTCACACGTGCTATGCTCTCACCATACAGGCAGTGCCTTTAGAATCAAGAACAGAACTTTGGCCTCACCTTTAAATGCAGAAGCCATGTTTGTGATTGCCTACAAGGCAAGTTACATCCAAAAGCTTCTTGCTGCTGGAATTGTGAGGACCATGGTGGGCCACTGCTGCTGTGGTGACATTCTCTTGTGACAGTGATAAGTGTCTCTAATGAACATCAGAGTTGCTCCCCAACCTAGATGAAGGCAAGAGCAGGCCTGACCAGACATGTTAACATCAATGCTCACTTTCTGGCAAGCAGGACATTAACTGATTATGACATGGGGAACAGTGTGATTTGGTTTGTAGTTTCTGCTTGTTTGTTTTATTGTTCAAGTTAAGAGAACTGTAATGAGATAAAGTACCCTCTAGAAAAAGCTAATTGGATTTGAATAGCTTAATTAATGGAGACAGTCACCTCATAACCCCCTTTTTCCCCCCCAAGTAATGGGAATCTGCAGTCTGTAAGGAGTAAAAATCAGCACAGTTTATGATACAGTATTAGGGTATTGCTTAACAACAACATTATTAAGGGTTGATGAGGAACTGGAAATAGTTTTTCTGTTCAGGTAGGATATATGTACATTCCAATGTCATGAGCCATACAGCAAAATACTCACCACCAAGAATTTTATATTCTGGGTTTTTAGTTGGTTTTGGTTTGTTTTTTTTTTTTTCAAAAATATACAACCCGGTTATAAATTAGAATTAAAATATGATAAAACAATGAGCAACCAGCAGACATCTACTTCATGGTTGAAGTGCTGGTTGAAGGTCTTCCTCTGAAATGAAAACATTTCCCATTTAACCTGAAGAAATTTTCTTATGATTACTGTTAATATTGATTAACTGATGAACTTGCAGTTGTAGCATTCTTGGCCACAATTTAACAACAGGAAAGGAGAACATTTGTGTCACATTCCTGCTGCCTGTTGGAGCAGGAAAAGATATAATCCAGGTATGGTATTAGAGCTATAGCTGTTCTCTAAACTGCCACCTCCCATGGTTTTCAGGAATCACCTGAACCAGGCAATGCTTAGCTAATAGTAAATTTGATAATGTCTTTCTCAGAATAAATGGGGGATTTAGAGAAGGAGCAGAATTTTCCCTCCCTTGCTTTAGGCATTTGGGAGGGAGGGGAGAATGATGATGGGATGGGACACACAAAAGACCATTGGCTTGGGAGAGACTTCAGAGATGCTGGGAGAAATAGGTTAAGATACACATTAATGGAAGCTATAGGCTGTTTGAAATTTCCTTTCAGCCTACCTAAAGCGTGCCCTGCCCAACTGGGACTGTGATGGACCAAGGGACAGAGTTAAGGTTGTAACACTGACAAATCTAATGTTCAGTCATGGTGCACCATACAATTTTCTCAATGTCAAGTGGGATGTTTCTATGACACACAGCTCTTCTGTTACATTTCCAAAGGGTTTTCCTTTAAAGTAGAACCATGCTCTTAGCATGGACTTTCCTTTCCTGCTGGAACTTGGAGGAAGCTTCAAGCTTTGAGTCAACTGGAATGTTCCTACCTCCTGAGGTATCTCTATGTCCATGATGAGGGATAGCTTCCCAGAGACTCTTTTGGCATTTATACAGCTGATTGTAGTGCTGACAGACTATGGCGGTGTGATGAAATCAGGAATCTTAATTGTCTTGCAGGATTTAGAGTTTTTAAGTGTTCAGTGCTTATACCCTCTTTGGAGGTCTCTTTGGAGATCAGGTTTGCCTGTAGATCAGCATCCTGTCTCCTTTCAAGTGTAAAGTACAAAAAAGGAGCTGCTGTGCAGCAGTGTAACAGGACATCTCTTCCCATTGTTTTCCATTTGAATAAGAGACAAAGGAATCCACCACTTCTGCCACTTGTCAGATGTCCTTTTGGCTACCCTGATAAACTGCACAAAACACAGTGATTTGATTTGCTTCCTTTTTTTCTTTTTTTTTTTTTCTTTCTTTTTTTTTTCAGTCACAGCAGCATAATAGGGAAAGGAAATATTTGAACCCTGTTGTTCAGCAGATTTCTGGACATCCTAACAAATGCTTTGTGAAAAGTCATATTGATATGGTGAAGTGTAATCAAGTGGTCTTGATGTCACTCTAATATTTCAGATTTTTGCAAGTCTGTGGAAAGTGTATCCTTCTGCAAACAAGCTCAGAATCCCTTTAACCGATGTTACAGCTTTTTGATTCAACAGGCACAGCTTCTAACATAAATGAAATCTAAGCTTGGCTCCTACTTCTCCTTTTCTTTTCTTTTTTTTTCAAATCTTCTTATTCGTTTTCACTACCACATTTAATGCATTGGTCCTGACTATCCTTAACAGAGAAAATATGTTAAAGGTCTTGTGCTCTTGAAGTATCCTGTCACAAAGGGGTTTTCCTTGGAGTATAACTGACACCTTCAAATTTGTCTTCTTTACACCAGTAAATATTCTAATGAGATCATCTGTGCCATGAGCATTTTCTCTCCTCCAATGTTAATCCCATTGCAGGTCTCCTCAGGCCTTAGGAGTAATCAGGTCCATCATTGTTGATAATCAGTCACAGCTCCCCTGAACAAACATGGGCCCTGATGGTACTCAGTTCACACCCCAGTGCCAGGCTAATGAGGCAGCATGAGTAGGGCTTTTTTCTTTGATTGAACTTTGGGAATGCAAATTTCCTTCTCACCTTCCTTAAGCAATTTGGTTTTTGACAGATATGGCAGAGAAAATCTGGAGAGAAGCAGCTCTCTTTGAAACAGTACTTTTACTTTATCATGTACATTTGCCTGCAAGAATGCCCAGGTTTTGTGCTGCAAAGTGCAGTCATAAAAATGGACAATCCATGCTGGGACAAGAAACCCAATTGCACTGTACTGCAGAAAAGGGATTTAAGACATAAGTGGAGCATGAAAGGGCCAACCATCTGACCAGAATACAGAGAGTTCCCAGCAGATGTCCATTTCCCAGAGTTAACAGAAAACCTTGGGAAGCAGAAGATAATGTAGTTAGGCCTTGAAGCCCTGTTGTCTTACATGGCTGAAAAAATTAATAATACAGCTTCACTCCAGGTATCCAAATCAGTAGGAACAGAGCCCAGATTTTCTTAGTGAAGGACCTTATGTTATGTCTGGTAAACAAATTTATACATGTTATTTTGCAAACCTACAGTCACAGAGATTTAACAAAGCCCAGAGGTGACAAAAGTGTGTAAATTAAACTCCTCCTCAGCAGCCACTGACTCTTCTGCCATTCAATTGAAAAGCATAAAAGTATATACTTGACTATGTTTATGTACAAGAAGAGGTGCTATGTCTGCAAAATGTTCATTTACATAACAGCCAACTCTTTTTCTGAGAACTCATATAAGGAAGCTATTAAAATAAATCACAAAGTAAATTAATAATTCAGAGATCTCATTTGTATGAATCCACTTCATAAAATGTGTGTATATGTGAAATGGAAGCCAACTGACCATAAAACAAAGCAAAAAGACATGAGCTCACTGTGGAAGGAAAGCTATTTTTAGTCAAATTGTAAAGAAATGCATTCTATTCAAGGCTTCATATCATGCTCTATTAAATTATAAGAGTGAAAACAGGTTCTGATTTAAGAAGAGATAACACAGCAAGATGCAACGTGTCAGAAATGTAATTGTGTACTGTGTGCTGATGTTCTGCTTGTCTTCAATTTGTTGGAGCTGACCAAACAGGGAAGATGATCACAGCCAGGAGAATCTTAACCCTCAAGAGTCCAATCCCACAGCTCTGATATGGAGCAGTATTATTTCCTCCTTGTGTAATCAATAGAGTAATTATTTAAGAATTCACAGGAAGTAAATCCTCCGAAGTACAATTTTAGTCACTGGGGCTGGAGGAGACAGTTATCTTTGAAAATTAGGAAATAAAGATTAAACTCACAAATAATATAGCCATGGATAGGGTACCTCTCAGTGGCAAATGAAGCCTGGCTGTCATAAATATATATCACACAGCTGGCTCCAAGTGCTAATAACACCCATCCCTGTCATACCATATTCCAGCAGAATTGGTGAACCCAATTACCTCCCAGGAGCTTGAATTGTCCCCAAGACACTCAAGACTTCTCTTGTGGTACAGCAACCTCTTCTAGTCCCAGCCCCACACAGTTCTTTTCATGTCATGGTTGCCAAAATCTGACATACAGGCAGATTGAGCAGAGGCAAAAAACGTATGTTTAAATGAAAAAAAGAAAACTATTTTGGAGTTAAAATGCTATCTCCAACACAAGGTTTGACAACCATGGTCATTTGAAGGAAAAAAGAAAGATAGGTTTTGACTTCTGTAATCCAAAATGGCCAACCTTAGGCTTCTTACAAAGTCATTGGGGAAAGGCAGTGCCCAAAAGCAGAGGCTGAAATACCAAATGAGAGGTTACAGTGACCAAGCTGCGTGCAATTCTGTGGTGATCAAGTCCAAAGTACTAACAAAATCTTATCAGTAGGAGAATATTAATTTTACCCAAATTTAGTCTTCTAGATACCGAACATCTACACAAACCCTCACACATAGCTTATTTCTATAGCCTGTGGAGACATGTCCACCACTGGAGGCAATTATCACATCCTAAAAAAGGAGTGTAAGCTTGTTTCCAAAGGCTTTGGAAGATATCTGTCATTGACCATTGACTAAGTGGAGGATGCCAATCTTTTCCTCCTTAGTCTCAGGACTAATTTCCATTCAGAAGACTACCTTTCTGACGAAAATTTATAATTCCAGCCTGTACCACAAGATAAATGCACATGTAGAGAAAAGAGAGTACATTGCAAAAGAGGCTTCCTTTCCCAGAGCTTTTGAAAATCACTTGAACCACAGTTTCTTCCCAAGCTCTCTAGTTTTGATGAGGTCCCCAGGTACCTCTGGAGTGAGGAGGGAGAGCTGAGCAACCTGCTCAAGTCTATTCTTCTCTACAGGCTCTGAAAAAGGACTTCCACAGTGACAGCAAAGTGACTTATTGAATCCCAGATGCCTTCCATCCTTCTCTCAAGGTTCCTTCTGGTGCAGCAGGCACAGGCAGGTGGCAGGAGGCCCAGGCTACAACTTGCCATCAGAGGCTCTTCTGTATTCTCTCTGAGGTTAATAACTGCTTTTGCCCACAAGCTGTACCACTTTAGCCATTCCAGCACAAACACAAATGGGCATTGCTAACCTGAAAAGAACATTTAGGAACATCCATCTACACTGCCCTAAAAAGTACAGAAGAAATACCTAAAATTGTTTTTGAAGTTATTCCTGTGTCTCTTTTCACTGCCAGGTCAGAGAAACAATTCATTGGTTCCCCACTGAGAGCAATAAGTGACTTTCCATTGGAAAATAGATGCTCCTGGTGACTTCTGAGAGTGTTGCAGAAAAATGTTGGAAAACCAACAAGTCCTTAATATTTGTGTTCTTATGGTTATAATCATAGTGAGGAGGACCAGAGAGACGCCCTCACTATGCCAAAAAGACTCAGCAACTGTTCCTCATTGTTCATAAATTAGGACATCTGGTATCTAGAGAGGAGTTGAATAATGGACTCATTAAGCTTCAATTCATAATGCTTTGCTACTGTACTGCAGTGCTCAGGAATGGAACAGCTCTGGAAAAGTCAGCCAGAAGGGGCAGCATTTGGTTCCAAAGTACTCCTATTTACTAAGATAACTATTCTGAATAGGCAGCAAATCGAAAGGCAACAGGAAAAATGGGAAAAGATGGAAAGAAACTGGGCATTTAACTTGATAAACATCTTAGGAGGCTTGCCTAAGATTAGTTGATGAATAGATGGGCTGCTTGGCAGTGTGCTTATGTCAACCCCTGCTTTTCTTCTATGCTTTTCCTCTTAACCCATAATATGACAGGGTCATATTTATTTGGTATTGCCCACACAGCTGAAGGTCATTTGATGACAGGTAAAAAATAGAGAGAAAATCTCAATAAATGTCATTTGCAGTCTGAGGAAGGAAATAACAAGTGGGACTCATTTTGAGAACAGTGAGCTTTCTGAGCCATGATGTCCATTTACCTAGAGGTCTGATGTAGCTGATCTTTGCTCCAGAATTTTGTCTGTGGTGGGTTCTGACTTGCAGAGGTCTGGGAAAATAAGTTGGAGGAAAAAACAAATCAGGTGGTTTCTCTCTTGCATCCATTCCGCCAAAGATTTTTGCAAAACCTGCAAAAACTCTCAGGAGACCTTTTTACCTTCAAATTGCTCTGTACTTAGCACTGGTGTTTTTCTGCAAGTTGTCTGTTGCATATGACTAGGTCATTTCATCACAAGCATGTGTTTTACATGCCATAAAATAAAATTTTTTGCTCCCTCAAAGTTCTTTCTTGTCAAAAGCTTTGCTTTTCCTTTAAAATTGCTCTCCTGCTTTGAATGCAGAGTGCCCTCTGTCTGACTTCACTACTCCATTAGACATAGGGCAGATCCAGGAACATAATGGGGCAACAGATTGCCAGCATGCATACAGGTCTGTAATTGCCTGTTCTGTTCCTGGCTCCTCTGGAAACAATGGGGGAACAGAAGCAGCTGGTCTGCAGAGGAGATGAGGCATAACATCTCCCTGGGAGCGCTGCCTGCCCAAGCACCCCTGGTCCTGCCAGTTCTGGGCTGTCCTGCCAGTCCTGCACAGGGCAGGCCAGCCCAGAGGGCTGCTTTGAGGCTCTAATCTGTTCCTGTCTGGCTACCATTTGTTACCACTGCCCAGCACAGGCATCTTGCTCCAATCCGTTGCACTTCTCCATGAGCTGGTTCTGACAGGAGCAATGATGCTGACAGAGTTGGGCACTGGACACCCTTGGAAAGTGAATTTGGTCCTTAGTGTGTTACAAGAGGAAAACAAACAACACAGAAAGCACCCAAGTGTGGCTTAAATAAAAAGACTTGCTAAAGACATGTCTCCATGTCTCCAGCTGGACTTGCTGAGTTCATTGATTTTAATGGAGCTATTCCAGCCTACCTCACTGAAATTACAGCCCATTAGATGATGTATTGCCATGTAAAATTCCGGTGAGTGGTACAGTTTATTTTCTCATTTGTTGGTTCTGCCATCTGGCACAGCTTTCTTATATCCTTCTCCAGTCACTATCCTCCAAAAATATATTTTGTGTTCTCTATAGACTGTCACTTTTCCCTTGCCAAATATTAGCCTTATGACTGAACACTTCTGATTCCTTTTGAAATCACTTCACAACATCACTTTTTTCTCCCTGACAATACCCTCAGGTGTCTACTATGAGATTTTGGATTGTGTTGCCAGGTGCACTATGAGTTAAAAGAATACAGCTCTAGTTTGGCAAACATTTGTGCAAACATTTCACAGCTTTAATGTGTCCTGGTGACTATAAATGATAAAAGCAAACTAAATAATACACTACTTTCTGTAAGTCACGTGTGTTGGATTCATTTCGGAATTCACCTCCTGAGAGAAGAAGGTGTGCCTCCACTTTAGGACAGACAGGTATCATCCTGCAGTGGATGAAAAGTCATGGATGTCACATACACCAGAATGACACATTTAAACTGTAAACTCTTTGTGATTGATACAAAACATGTTCTCCCAAAAAGGCTTCTGCTCAGCTACTGAGGGTTGGGATTTGGAATTTTCCCGCAAATATTCCCACATTTATTTGCTTTGACTGGATAGCTACAAGAGGTTGTTCTATGTATGAAAAAGCGCTGCTGAAGAAATCCAACCACAGGCACTGGTTGGTACCTGTCAGCTGATGCTTAGCAAACAGAAAAGGTGGGAAGCAGAAACATTGGGATGAAGCTTCGAAGTCCTGTTCTGCCAGAAGAGTTAAGGCACAACACAGGGGGTTAATTTGAGCCTTCAGTTCTCATAGAAGTGGGAAGTGCTCAGCAATTTTTGGGTGGTCCTCAGAGTGTTTCAAGGCCAGGTCTTTTTTTTAGGACATTATGTATGGGTTGAACCAGTTAGAATGGATAAACAGCAATTTTAAAATAAATTGTAAATATAATATTCAAAGGCAGGTGACCTCTAAGAGCAAATAAAGCAGAACTTTTCTGCCCTGGAGGGTGTCCTTTGGTTGAGTCTGTGTTTGTAAAATTATTAGAGAAAATGAGATATATTTAAAAAGACCCGGGGGAGCAAGAACGAAACACAAGAGAAAACATTGAACACAAAGGCAGGGTAATAGAAGGGCCATGCACAGAGAGAAAGCTCTTCTGCATTTCACTGCTGCTTCTTTCACACTTGCAAAGACACCACTGAGAGATTAATTGAATGAAGTAAAAGCAAGGATGGAATGCAAAAAATAGAGACTGTGATTCCCTAATAACTGACTGGTAAGCTGGTATGGCGGATCAGTGAATGCCATGAAGCATTTGCAGACCAAGATCAGAGGGTAAAGGGGACACTGGTCACCTAGCTGGGCATTTGTGCAGGGCTTTGACTGACTGAGGCATTCAGAAAACCTATTTTTTTCTTTTCTCACTTATAACCTGTTTCCATTTCTGTTCCTTCCAGATTCAGCCATGTACTTGTTAGTCTACCTTGCCTAGTTCTTACTTTGTTTCACCATGTTAATGGAGAAACTGAATTTCAGTTCATTTCTGTTGTTTTTTACCAAGAGGAAATCACACCTAAGGATTTCTGTTAAATTCCCTTCCATTTCTTCCAAGTGCTGAACATTTTATTGGATGAAATAGAAAAAAAGAATCACATTTTGGGGAAAATAAGCACTAGTTCTGTCCCTGATCTTATTTCACATTTTGCCTCCATCTGATTGTAGCATCTTGTAATTGGAAGACCTATGGAACTTGCAATCAAATTATTCTGTGTATATGGAGTTCATATCCAAACAGTCAGATATGGGCATTCCACAAACATAAATCAAATAAATCTGGAGAGCAGGAGAAATTTGACTTATCCAGATATCCAGAGCTGTCTGAGACCTCTCCTAAAATCAAAGTGTGATGCATAGCAAAGAGATTGGAGGAAGAGTAGCAATCAATACATCAGAGACAAGGAATGAAAAACAGGGCTGTAAATTTAAGCATCCCTAATGCCACAATGCTTCTGAAGCAAGTTTGACACACCTCTCGTGCTTTTATGGATACAGCAAAGTCATGCCTGAGATGTTAAAAATCCCCACTTGAATCTGCAGTTCTGTCAGAGTCTGAGCTGACCAAGGTTGCTGTTACCTCTTGACTTCTTCCCCCTCTGCCCCCTGACACTGCTGACTGAATTTTTCACCTCTCCCTTACACTGGCAAAAAAAATACCTAATCCTGCAGTGAGTTGGAGAGCAAACTGAAAGGAAATGCTTCTTTTCCCCCCTGCACACCGCATGAGATTATTTTCTCATTTCTCCCCTTTAACTGGCTCTTTGTATGATCGCACAAAGAGAAGAGAAGAATGGAGACAGCTTGTCAGGAAAGGCAGAGAACACCCCCACTTTAGATCATACACTAAACTGCTGTGGAATTGCTGCTTTAAGAACACAACCCCACTCCCAGTCAGGCATATGTGTGTATGTGGATGTTCCAAAAGGACTGCACATTAATTCCATTGCAGTTTTTTTTAATGTTTACTTTGATACAGGATTCTTGAAACGCTAGGTCATCTTGATTCATGAGTTAAACATAGGAAACCATCATATTCTTTGGCTTTTATACCTCCATTAAAGCAAAAAAACTGCTCTTATCTATCATGGTTGTTCAGGAAATCTTCCTAGTAGGTTCAAACTGTGCAGTGTTTCCTTTCTTCAGTCCAAAAATAGTCTGAAATATAAAATACTGATGAGATATAAATGCTGCCCAATTTGCTTTTTTCTATTCAGGCTTGGATTCGAAACCTTATTGACAACATTATAAATGTCAACATTTGATACATAATACGTGAATACATTTTAGCAGATGGAGAGGAATAGAAATGAAGCCAAGATGCAGTTGAGGCTGGGCTTAGAATTGCTGGAAGGAGAAGGATGAAGAAAGGAGAGATGCCAAGAAGGAAGTAGAGCAGAAAGAGAGAAAGGAAGAGGGGAAGGAAGGGAAAAGAAATCACTCCTACTGGGTTTCGCTGAATCAAATACTAAAAGAGTGAAGGGATAGTAAACAATCCATTACCTTCTGCAGCAAAAGGTGAGGCTTTGCCTTTGCTCATTCAGGGAAGTTGTCTTTGAGACAAACAGGAGCTTTGCTGTGCACAGAAGGCAATATGCTTGTCCATACTCTCACAGCCCATTCTCTGTATCCAGAGGTGGAATTTGTTCTCTTCCACAGGATGAACAGGATACCCCCCAGGTCAGAGACAGCTCAACTGAAACAGCCTGTTAACCATCAATTTTAGATTAGCAAGAGTCACCCACTGCCCAGAACCAATAGCTTATACTAATACTACAAACTGCACTAAACTTCTGGAAGGGTTTTGCCATAGCTATAAATTTTGATCATTCTAGATTAAAGAGATATGGGGTGCTACCATTCATCACTCAGTCTGTAAAGAATTTCAAACTATACTGTAAAAGGCTAATTGTTGTGCAGCAGAAACACATGGCATAGGGATGAACTGCCTGCAAAACAGTCATTGCAATCGCCAATGCTAACTCTACTGTTAGGGGCTAACAAAAAAGATGCCAGAGGACAAGGTGAGAAATGAAGTGAAAGTAAAAGGTAAGTTCATGATTTCGCTTTCTGGGGACCAGGTTACCAAGAACTATTATCACTATCTGTGAATCAAACAGGAACAGAATGTGATTTTCAGAAACCCCTTTATATTTTCTAAAAAGGAGCTCCTAGGAACCTTCTCTTTTCTTCTTTTTCCTATGCTGTTTCTGTACTGAATATTCACACTTCTTTTCTTAGAAAGACCCCTGATTTGTCCCAAAGTGTCTGCATTTAAAATGTAAGTGTAGTACTTCTGATATTAACTATTCCCATGCTTTTCTTTCTCAACATATAAAAGAACAACGACAATGCAATACCAAGAGGAAATTTCCCTAGGAAAACAAAGAATCTTTTCTATTTTAGATCCTTGGTAGCTCCATTTTCATAGAGCTGATCCATTTGTCTGGTTTCGGTCTCAGAATTGCTTTTCTAGCCTTCAGGAACCACAGTGCACAAGTAAAAGTCTGACAAACTTGATTTATGTTAAGAAACAATTTTTCTGTTGTCATAGAAACCACTGCACGTGATCCAGGCATGAATGAAAAGTAACAATGAAAAGCAGGTTGCTGATTTCACCAATGAAATTCCCTTCATTGCTGATGTCCCATCAGTAATTTCCTTGCCCTCTAACGCCAAAAGGGCAAAAGATGGTATCCAGAAGGCTGGCTGAGAGGAAAAGTTTGCCTAGAGGGAGGCTTCATTGTCATGAGACAGGCACATGTCTCAGCCCAGAAGAGGGTGTGTTGCCAGCCCAACTTCTCCTGCAAGGCTGCAGCAGAGGAATGTTCTTTCCAACAGGAAGCAAAGCCAGGCTAGAAATCCCTCAAGCCTGTCACAGAGATGTCCATGCTGTAGTGGAAAGAAACAGAATAATTTCCTTCTCTTATGCCATGGGTTTGCTTCCATCAGCAGGGATGAATCATATCCGCATTTTAATGTTTGCACAGCTATTTGCACTGTGCTATGCATCAACAATTTCTGCTTCAATAAGAGGAAGCATTCACCTGGACAGCCACAAATAGAAGGGAGTAAAAGAATCAATGAACACCAAGCATTGTGACATGTTCACGTAGAAGCCTCTGCACCACACCTCCGCACTGCCTGCGCACGGGCTCTGTGACACAGCAATTACACCCTGCCCAATAAAAATGATCATTCATTGCCATTTTTGCACAATGAGACACAGGAATGTACGCTGTGTATGACAACACCTACACTCCACTCAATCTCCACCATCAGTCATTGACATGTTAGGGATGTTTATCCCCAAGACTTACAAGGGCAATGAACATTGCTAGCACTTGCCAGTACAGCTGTCAGACTGACTTGACATTATTTCCCGAGGGAAATCTGTTTCTGCATCTGCTACTGTTGGTTCAGTTTACAACAGGCTTTCAGCTAAAGGGCTGTTGCTGTGGATCCCTGGCCTCAGAAAAAGGCAGAAGGACAAAAGTACTACTGCAAAAAAAATTTGAAAACCTGCAACATTGTGTGCTGCTTTTGAGTTCCTATAAGTAGAAAAGCCAGAGGATTTCAGTCCAGAACATTAGTATTTGGAACAGTCCAAAAAGAGGAGGGCATGGATAGATTCTAATATTTTTTTGTTTCCCATGCTGAGTAGTTGCAGTATGACAATACTTAGAAAAGAGTTTTGTGAACAAATATTGCCTCTTTTTCAGCTGGTACACTGTCCAGACAGTATTGTTTTCCACCCATTATTTATAATTTGAAAATATCTGCCAGACAATCTCTCAAAGTCTGTTCTGAGATGACACTTACTGGTTTTAATTTTGCTAGTGTAAGAAAGAGAGGCAGGTCTGACATTGGATCTGATTCTTGATAAAGTGGAAGCAATTTTTAGCACTGGTGTGCCATAGATTCTGAAAAGGGAATTCTGAATTGGTATTTTCCAATATTCTCTGTAAAATGCATTCTTGTAGGCATTCCATGCAGCATTCTCCTTTTTAAAAAAGAAAAAATACAGACTACAAGGGCAGGAAGACAGATGAGATAAACTCGCCTGATCATGTAAGTGGATATTAGTGGACATTTTTGACAGGGCTCACTGAACTCTAGTTATAAGAATCTGAAGAGAAAGTCTCATTTGCTCATTACAAATGACCATTTGCAATTTGGTCATTTGCTTGTTTTCTTGAAAGACACAAAAGCACATGGAGGATGGAAAATTAAAACAGAATCCAGTTATTGTCATGATTACTGTTGCCGGATTATAAGGAAGTGCCTATCTGCCACTTCTCCCGTATGTGCACATGTACATGTCTCTTTTTATGTTCACTGCCTGTCCTCAGCTTGTCTCACACATGAATCTCGTTATGTCTCATTATCACATTTCATTCCCATGCTCTTTACAGTGCAAAACAAGGTGTGTATTTAGTTATGAAAATGCTAGAGGGGGTTGAGGGCAGTTTTGCATGGCAGATGCTGTATTACCATGTCAATCACTGCTCCTTCTCTTTCTTAGTCTTTGCAGAGGAATCCTGGCTGAGCCTCAGCTGGGGTGCTTCTGGCACTGGAGAAGCTGAGATTTAGATAGCAGGTTCTCAGCCCAGGTCCCCTGGCGTGTGATTCACACACTGTTATCAAACTTGCACTGAGGGCTTGAAGGCTTCCTCCCACCACGCTGAACACCGGGTTTAGAGCTCAGCATTTAAGGGTTGCTGGGAGAAGATGGTCTTTCCCAGTTGAACTCTTTCACTCTAGGCCTATATACAATCCTTTTTTTTTATTTATGTATTTTTTTTCCACAGGGAGCGCTGCTGTCTATTAACCAGCTACCAAAAGGGGAGTAGGGGAGAGAGACAAGAGGCTTTTGCTCCAGCATTATGCTGTGCACTGGCGCCGGCTGGGTATGCCATTCCTACCTGACATCCAGGCTCCTGCTGCTGCTCATCTGCTTCCTTCTTTCTCTTCTGAAGCAAGCTGCGTGTTTTGACCTGTGTTCAGCCATTAGACATCAGGACCTGAAGGCTGCCAAGGTCTCTTGGAGGAAGCTTTCTTTTTCTAGGAGGCAGCAGGGCATGCTGAGGGACTGTAGTTGGAAAGACCGCGGCATCTTCCCCACAGGAGAAGAGAAGAATGGCTGGGGGCAGAGCTGCAAAACAAAACCCAATCGATTGGAATAGCAAAGGCTGCTGAGCAATGTTGGCTGCTATGACCTGAGCTGTGGGCATCAACTGCATAACCTAAACTGCCCAGAAGAAAAGAGTGCTTAAAGTCACCCGTGTGCTCAGAGGGCACAGCCTGGACTGCTGCGTCCTGGGGCAGCTGTAGATCCAGCACACCCATCAGCTGTTGGTAGAGACTCTTACGGAGGGTGGAATAGGAGAATGGTTGTGGAGACATGCAAGTGGAGAATGCTTGCAGTAATAGAAGAGTAGCAGCACCAGGCAGGGTGGTGGGAGAAAAGGTGTTGCATTTTCTGGGATATGGATATAAGAAGCGCAACTGTCAAATCAAACCGTTCCCCTTGTTTGTTTCCACTTTTTTCCCCTTCTTCTTTTTCTTTATTTTAAACGAAAAACCAGGGGCTTAAAGACAGAAAAAGATAATGGCATGCCCTCCTTTATATTGCAGAGCGTCCCCCTTGTCCCTGCTGTTTGGCACGGCGCCCATTTCCAGCAGGCACTTTCAGATGCAGATTTCTCCCCGAATAGGTGTGGCGGGGCTCTTTGTCCTCATTTCCCCTACCTTCATTAGCTACCTTCATTTGCTCAGCTATCGGAGGGCCCAGGGCCGGGCAAGGAGCAGAGCAGAAAAGGATCCCTTCACATCGACTCATTTCCATACAAATGGAGGAACACCCCAGCTATGCAGAGGGCGGTATCTCTCTAAAACATGCGTAAATAGCGCACAAAACAACGATTACACAGCGCTTGTGCACCAGTTAAAATTCACCCTGGGTCGGCTGGATAACGCATATCCATATAGGATAAAATGGATTTGCTTTGGATCTGTAAATGGTTCATAGATGTCTCTTGAGACGGGGACACTGCATGGGGCACGCTGGACCTATCTGGGTAATAACCTGTCAGCAGGGCAGCAAGCCGTGACAAGAAGACAGATGAGGAGGAGATGATGCCCCGTTTGTCTGTTGCCTTGGTTCAGGCTAAATGTGGAAAGATGAGACATCTGTGTACATGTGTCCCAAAGGCCAGCCATCCACATAAATGCTTTGTGTCAAGCAAGAAGACTCTCAATTATCAACATTTGCTTTGGGTAGGAGAGAAAAATGCTTGTGTGCTCAAGAACTGGGCACTTTTTTTAGCACTTTTGGTGAAATATAATCTGACCTTGTGCTTAGTGAAAATAGAATATAAAAAACATTCTGAAAAGTCCATTTTATATGAATATGTAGCTTTATTGATTTGTGAACAGTAACAGCATGTAAAAAAATGGGATTGCCTGGTGAGAACATGCTCCTGGATGATCATAAGATGGGATGTAACACATGCAAAACAAGGAATTGTAAGGAAGAAAGAGATCGAATTCCTCAGGCCATTTGGGATATGTTCCCTCTGCTGGAAGTTACACATTTCTCCATCAAGACTGCTAATCTCTAAATTTCCTGAAGTTATTTAAACTTACTCTTCTGAAATTGTAAATACCAGGGTCATGTCTGGGAGGAAATAAAAAGTTAAAGCAGATCTGACAAAGAGAGGTCAGGCTACAAAAAGGGTTAATTCAAGAGCTGTCCATACTCCAGAAACTGGGGAGCTCCTCACCTGTTTAAATCTAGCAATTCTGGACAGGGGCTTTCAGGAGGAAGAAGTTATTGAGGCAAAGCCTATGACCCTCCAAGATGCCCTTAAATATTTGCAGAAAAACAGATCGGAGTGGGAAAAGCCACACAAAAAGTCAAACCTCTCATAGAGCTAAAGCACTATCGAAGCCAGATGTTGGTGAGTTACTATTGCCAGGTGAAATGGTGTCAGTCTCTCTGTGGACATCTTGTCAGTACTGAGGGCCCAACCACTCCAGCGGGTGGTTGGACACTGGGGCAGATTCCCCAGGGCAGTGATCATGTCCCCAAGCCTGACAAGAGATCAAGGAATGTTTTTGGACAACACTCTCAGGGACATGGTGGGATTGTTAGGGTGTCCCCTGCGGAGACAAGAGTTGGACTCGATCATCCTTGTGGGTCTGTGCCCAAATGTTGGCAGCTCATCCGAGTGTTTCCTTTGCACTGCACTAGGCTGGGTTAGAGCCCTAAATCCCTCTGCTGTCAACAGTCCCAGTGGCAATGTGGGGAGCATCATTTTGAAAGAAAACCATTTAAAGTGAGGGTTTTTCAATTATAGCCTGAGATTCATTGGAAACAAATGACAGAACAGCTTGGGTTACTGTCCCAAGGAGGAGAGCTGTGGGATATACTCACAATAGCTCTGACACCAAACACAAATGATAACCACAGTTCTTCCACCTCTTTTTTCTGCCCTCTCACAGGAAAGTGCGCTAGGATGGAGATGGCTGATGGCAATTGAATACAGCCCTGCAGTGTGGCTGCACAGGCTCTGGTTGGGTCTGCTGCTCCCTTGAATTAGACCTAGAGTGAAGACAGATCCTAAGGGGTTAGAGATGAACAATCTGGGCTGGGAAAACCTGGTTCAATTCCCACTCTTTTCTTGCCACTATCACAACATATTCTGGAAGCATTCTATAATGTCTGCCTACACCAATAGCCAGGCAGCATGTGGGATTTGTAACCATGTAATTACACCTTCCACAACAATATATTCTTGCCCTCTAAAGACCTGAACAAGTAGGTAATAAGAACTTTTTTGTCAAGTACTCTGGAAGGCCTCTAAAAGCACAGTTTGCTGTGGAGAAGAGGAACTAATCACCCTTTCTATTACCTCTTTAATTTATGAAGGGGGAAAAAAACCCTTAAAATCCACCATGTTTCTTTGAAAACCAGCATAAGGCAATACTGTCTACAGAAATCTGCTTTATGTCCTCTCAGGTTCTCACTTTCCAGGCATATTTGCTGGTATGTGAAACACATGTAAGACTCTCAGTAACAGCTATGCTTTCAGATTTTTATTAAGATCTTCTGAGCTCTGGGAAAAACTAAATTTGGAATACAATTCAGGATTTCTTGCAAATATTGATCAACTGACCTGCACCTTGGATGTGAGCCAGGCTGTAGTCTCATTAAGAGATTCCAGATAAATCATATGCCTCTCAAAGAGGCGTCTTAGTGAGATTTTTCTGCAAAGAATATTGATGTAATTCCAGTTATGTTTCATTCTGGTAAATATAAGGGCAGGATTTTTAGCATGTGTGTTACAGAAAGAGGTGAAGAAGTATGTCAGGCTAGTTTAACCACAATTTCAGCACCAGTCTGGTTAAATCTGTTTCTAAATCAATCTAGCTCTGCTACCTCTGTGACTAAACCACACACAGAAAGGCCTTAAAAACTGAAATGATAAACCACCGAGGAACAGCAGTTTATAATGAAAACAACGGGGATGATAATTAAACTTCCACCAGTGGTCTGAACTGGCAGTCAGCTCAGTTAGCAAACTAATAAAGAGACAGACCAAATTCTTTACTGCCTGTCTGTGGGACAGATCTCTTCACAATGTTTTACCCTATGTCTCTAAAATGGGGTGAAATATTATTCAGGCAATAGGCAAAGCTGTTTCCATTTGGCATCCTCCTCCTTTGTCATGAGTTTTCACCTACTGTTTATTAAGGAGCTGTTCTATATAGACTTCCCTACTCCATTTGCCTCGGGATTCTCAGATAATTCTTGTCTCATTGCTTCTGTTTTGATGCCCATAAGACTTTTTAATAAGAATTCATTTCTTCCCTGAGAAAGCCCTAATATGTACCATACAGCAATATTAGCAAAAAGCAGTAGGTTCTTCACCATGTGATTTCTGGGATTTTGTGATTAATTGTGCAGCACTGACAGTAAATACATTTGGTTTATGTCAGCTGCTGATCAGAAAAAATATTTATTTATTTTCCTCTAGTACAGGTCATATCTATAAATTGCCAGGTGAATTCAAAAGTGGCTTCTCAGGTTGCTACAATGTTTACATGACCATGTATTTCTCTGACTCATTTTTTCAGAGATATCCTGCTGTATATGAACTTACAAGCTATTTTTACAGAAATATGAATTGCATGTTCTATGCTTCATGGCTCTGCTTCGCAGGTGAGCATTAGTGACACGGATCTTTTGTGACTGGCATTTGCTTAACTTGGATACCATAAGTTCCCTAAAAGTTCTGTGTTCCCAAAACTCTTCTTATCATAAGGATATAGTACAAAATGCATTGACCTTCTATGCTTATTAACATGCTTTTACTTACTGTTTGAGTCTCTTGCAAGTTGTAATGTGTTTCATCCTGACAAAATGATAGAGAGGTAGGGAGTAGAAAGGGAGGAATGGAATCAGCTAGAGACTAGACTGACTAATAAGTTGCCCAAATAACTAAGCCAGACAGCTTAAAAACAAGGACAAGTTTTCTTCTGACCTATGCTGCTTCTCTTCAAGCATTGTACCCTCTTTCCTTTTTTTCCTTTTCTTAGGGGAAAATAGACTGTCTTTCCAGTTTTCTTCCACTGGGAAGATATCTTCCATGTAAATAAATTTTGATTTAACAACATATTTTTAATAATTTTTAGCATCCTTATTCAGTGTGACTTTTTCTCTTCCCTTTGCAAAATGCCCTTCATAATAATGGAATTTAATTAACATTTCTCCTTCAGCCTCCACTGCAAATAAGGACCTGAATTGAAGCCCTGATTTGAATACCATAAGTAGAGGCACATCAGTTCAGGTGGGTTACAGCTGTTGAAACTTGCACTGTAATATTGTCAGACAGAGCAAACTATCAGATCATCAAATATGATTTTAAAGAAGTCTGAAGTCTAAAAGGATTCTGGAAAGAACCATTTTCAGAGAAAGGAAAGGAGAATTACTCCAAACATAATGAAGGAGCTAAAAAAAAAAGCTCCTTGGCTTTCTCAATTCTAGGGGTTTTACTATCTATCTGTGAATTTTTTAAAGCATTCTTTCCATCTGTTTTATCACTGACACACCACAATGCATAACTGTCCTTGTGCGTTTACATTTTTCTTTGTTGCTGAGGACAGCCAGCTTGAATTAGAAGCTGTTCATAGCCAAATTCTGAAGTATCAGGATATTAACTTGGATGTGTCAATGGATGTTGATGGGTCACACAGCTGCTCCTGAACTGCCACTGTTCCTGACTGACATATTTTTTGCTTTACTCTAACATGTCAAGCTGTCTGTATCCTTCTGTCAGCTCCAGGCAAGGATGCCAGCCTCCAAGATAAAGGCAGAACGATGAGGCAAGGTTGGTACTGGTGTCAGGCACCCCAGCTTGATCTGCTGCTGCACGGGTCTGCACACTGCCAAAACTCTGTCATTCCTGTCTTCTGGACAGCTACTGTTTGTAAAACCAACCTACTACTTTACAAAAGTTATTCTTTCACCCCAGATTGGGGGTTTGAGTCACCAGGTGGCCCCACGGAGGCTCTCTCACCTGGGTTGTCAGTGTAGCCCCAACTCACACTGTTTGTATGAACAGGAGTGTTCCCTTCACTGAACCCCACTCCCAAGCAGAAAGCGAAGGATCAAGTAGGGGATTTAATGCTAAGCACTGAATACTAAATTACTACCATTCAACTTCACTCGCTGCCTCCCCCAAATATTTGAAATTCAAACAGATCCTGCTCTGCACAAAGCAAGCCAGCACTCTTAATTGGGAATGTATCTGTTATTGCCTAGTACCACACTGAAAAAACATTGATTTCCACACACTCTGAATGCTTCTAAAGGCTTAGGAACTAATGTCAGCTGACTATGTTTGTACTGGATGCTCAATCACTGCACCAAATATGCTCTGCAAACTAATCACCTTTAAAATTATAGTGGCACCTTCTTGAATAAATCACTGCCACCAGATTTCATGGATTTCCTTTGGGTTTTCATGGGAGCAGAAAGGGAAAGGATGAATATGAACATGATATGATGACAGTAATGTTAAAATGATTTAATTCAATGTTATTAATATATATTTGGATTTTTTCCCCATGTTTTTTAAATTCAATCAGGGAAATTTTCTGCATTCTTTTCTTGGCATTTCTTTCAGTCTTTCATTCTCTTTCCCTTTTTCCTTCCTCTTTCCATTGTCCCCTTCCTCTCCTTTTCCTTTACCTGTTCCTGCTCCAGTTCTTTTTCCTTCTTTTCCTTTTCTACTCTAGTCTATTATACATTCTTTACTATTCTATTACTTTTAATTCCGAGAAAATTCTAGACAGGTGATACAGTTTTGCATGCTTTTGCTCCTAATAACAATTACAGGTCAATTTTCACCCTATAAATTTGCATGGATAAATTTGGTGCAATTCTGCTGATATTAATGGAATTTTAGCTGACATCGGACTCTAACCTGACAATTTAATGATTGATTTGCATGGTCTCAGCTGCAAGACAATTTATCTTAAGCCCCCATTAAATCAGAAAACTACTGTTTCTGACTGAATATGCCAATCATTCTAGCTTATCTAGTGAGAGGTGCCACATGCTTTCTCCTGCTTTTGCCTTATTTTTTGACAGCTACTTATACTATTTATTGTCTAATCGGGTCTGGCAATACTCCATGCACATCCCAATCTGTCCAGCCCAGACACAAAAGTCTGAATACATTTTTCTAAAATTTCCCTACTGTTGTTGATTACAAGATACCGGGGCAAAAAAATGCAGCCTGGATGTGACAACATGCTTACTTCTATATCATTATTTCCCAGGAAAAAAAAAAAATTAAAAATTGTAAAAACTGATGAAAGAAATTATGTCTGAGCACCTCAGCTGATTCTGATTATAAGGTGAAGAGGGGTACTACGTACAGGACAAAAGCCACATTTTCTTGTGAGCTTTTCACACTCGCAAGGCAGTAAGGGCTAAATCCTGCCAGTCATTGCTTGCTGTGCTGTGAGGAAGGAGGAGGAGGAGGAGGAAAGAGCTGCTCCCCAGGCAGTACCAGGAGATGCAGCTTGCTGGTGTGCCTCAGAGTGTGTCTGAAGGAAAATGATGCCCTCAAACACAGCAACCACTGGTGGGTAGGCCCTGCTTTGCCTCCATGCAGAGGAACAAGAATTCCCCTGTGCTGAGTCCCAGTGTGAAATCCTGCTCATCAACACCAGGATTCTCTCCATGAAGGATACATCTGCCAACTTCACAGCTGTGGCTTGCCAAACAGCACACCAGCATTTGGACAAGTTTCTCAGTGGGGTTGGCAGAGGTT
Organism: Sialia sialis; assembly: GCA_009812075.1. Classification (NCBI taxonomy): domain Eukaryota; kingdom Metazoa; phylum Chordata; class Aves; order Passeriformes; family Turdidae; genus Sialia; species Sialia sialis. The sequence continues at coordinate 43,089,759 of VRYO01002734.1, read as the reverse complement.
GGACATCCACTGGGACCTGATCCAAAGCTCATGGGATTTAACGGGCAAAAAAAAAATCCATTGATCTTGGTGGCTTTGGATCTGTCCTTTTGCTTATCTCCTTTGATGATTTATATAACACCGACATGCATATTTCACTTCTGAAGCATACAAAGCACATGGTTTTAATCTCACCATTTCCCCGGTGACAGAGAAGGACGTATACTGGCAGCTAAGACAGTGAAAAACTGTATACTATTATTACTTTTTACTTCCCTATGAAAGGTAGGAATTACAATTGAAAAATAACAAATATTTTGTTTTACAATCTTTGCCTGCCCTTAAAGGCACAGTCAAATACTGTAAAGTGCAAATTTGTGTGTGTGTGTGTGTGTGTGTGTGTGTGTAAAAATTATTTTTATTGTAACGGGAGGTAAGAGAACATCAAGAACTAAAAGCCACTAGGAAAAAAAAAAAAGAAAAGAAAAGAAAAAAGCCCCACTTTCCTAGAAACAGCTTAGTACCAGGAAATTCTCAGATTGGAAGGTGAGAACATTTCAATCTTGTGAAGTCTTTGTTTGTAAGATCAAGATTACTGGGCCATTAGCAGGAGTTCTCTACTAGTTAGCCTGATCTGGACCAAGTCCAACAGTAGCTGTGGCTACAAAACAAACTTAAAGTAAGTCACAACTCAAAATTCCTCATGACCTCAAAAGCAGTTTTCAGGAGCAGCCAGGGCTAGCTGTGCTGTCTGTCTGTCAGACCCAGTAACTTGTGAATTTCTCCAAGGGATGCCCCCTCAGCACCCAAGTTCATGCAGACAGAGCACCTCCTGCCAACAGAACAGACCCAGAAAGCACCAAGCATTCTCAAAAAGCAGGGAGGATATTTTTGCTATATATTTTGCTAATATTTGCTTTGCTATATTTTTAGATTTTTAATTCCTAATCCAATACTTTTTTCCTTCTTTGTTTCCACACTGGCTAGTGCAATTTTTTCAGCACTAGATGTCAGTGTGGACTTGCAATACCAGACTGCTCTGTAAATTTTCACTAACAAGAGAGGAAGAATTGCTACCCAGAGAGAATCCAAGCCTCTCCAGACTCATGATATGCTTCCTACAGCACTGGTCTTTTGTTTACTGTTTAAACTCCACGTGGAAAGTGTAGAACTCCTTTGTAGAACTTCGATTGGGATTAATATGGTTGTAAAAGGACCCTATTAAAATTGTGATCATATCATGACTGAGTTACAGAGGAGTTACCGTAAGTCCAGATGAAAAGCTTTGTTTAGAAGATAATAAAGAAAAATAACTGGCTCTCAATTATCTGGATAATTTGTGACCCTGCTAAGACAGCATTGCACAGGTGCTCCATGGGGATGGTTAATCCTACAACTAAGAGTACTCATCTCAACAAGAACCTACTGACAAGACTAAGTCTTTGCATTCCTACTGCCTAGAAAGATACTGCATCATCTTGACGTGTTTTACTACACCAGGTAGTTACAAGGACTGTTCTAACTCGCACTTGATTTACTATTTGCCTGGCATTTTCTGAATATTGAACTGAAACCAGTGTGGGGCAGAGCAATCAGACAGGAAGTGTATGATGGCTTTCTGAAATGATGAAATGACTGGTTTCTACCACTCTTTGGGAAACATTTTGCTGCTTTAAGAAATTTAAGTCTCTCATTCCCTATCTTGTTTAGGGAAGGCTGGGGAAGATGGATGAACCCTGACTCCCCTCACTCTCCAAGCAGCAATCTAGAACAAGATACAGCTCCTCTTGCTCCTGGAGAAATACAAACTGGGAAAGGCAAAGTGGAGAGAGGAGGAAGTGGGTTCACAATTCTGATTTCTCATCTCTTACTTTCATGGGTTTTGGCTTCTGTGGAGTGGATCTGAGCCAACACGACAGATGGAGCCTTTTACACCACCCTCATGCTTGGTTTACACCAGGCGTGATGCACTGAAGACGAGGCAGAAAACGTTTCTGGCAGAGAGCGCAGAGCTCTCTGACATCCTCCCGACTCAGCAGCGTTGTAGCTGTGATCTAGGCCTTCAGAAAAATCCAGCCTTTGTATTCTTCACCATGCATTAGCTAATAAAGTATTATCCTGATAATACTTTAGTGTGCCTCACTTTTATTATACTTTATGGCTGCACAGTGTCACTGTGGCACATGTGACTGCCCAAGCAGCTGTGCTTAACATTCCTATGTGTTTTTGTTTCTCATTATTAGGCTTATCAGTAGCAGGCTGCAAGTAGGGGGCTGTAAGATACTAATTAATAATTCATATAAAATATTAGCAAATACTGTGTGCAAAAATAAGGACAAAGGTATTTTTTCTTCTGTGCTCTGAGAAGTTAAGGTAATATTTGGTAGATAATAGAGAACCTGAGAGAATACAGATTGTACTTGGCAAATCTAATGTCTCTACCAGGTGGCTCTACCACCTGCTCCCATTCCTACATTTTTCACTACTACTTTTCTGTAATACTGTTTTCCATTTTCGTACCTCTTTCTATAGACATCTGGCATTCAAAGAACTAGTACCAATAATGAAAGATGTATCCTGTGAAAGAGCTTTGCCTGCAATCAGCTTCTGCAGACTGATTTACCTGTGCAATTTGCACTGTGTCATGACTTGAAGTATCTTCCTTGTTACTGCTTTAGATAAAGCTCTCTGTTAAACCAGGCTGCTACTTTGGGTGCAGAAGGGTTTTGTGGTCCCACCCTGTATTGAAAAACAAATTAGTGTAATTCAGGGATATACCTCAAAAGACTACCATTATTTCCCCCTACTCAGGTAAAGGGAGTTTAAGGTGATCAATCGTCCTCCCCCAGCTCCCAAATCCACACTCAGCTGGCATTGCTGGGTACTGACACGAGATCTGAAAACAAGGGACAGTAAACATGCTTCCTATCTGTTAGTTTGTCCTCCACCCCCTCTTGGAAGTCACAGAAACAGAAAAATGAGTGTGATGGCACCTTTATGTGTCAGCTTGCATGCCCCGGATTCACCCACGGATGTGTATATCATGCCTTGCCCAGATAAACATGCATTGATGTCACTGCATTAATGAAATGGTGCAGATGCCTCCAGTGTAGAAATGGGCATTGCCTAAGCAGCAATTTGACTTCTCTTGTTTCTTAAATATATAATAACAATGAGGGTTGGAGGGGCAATAACTGCATGAAAGATCAAGCAAGTCAAAGAGAGGTGATAATGCAAAGCTGATAACAAAAAAAAAAAGCCACCAACAAGTAAAACTAAAAGAGTTTATGGGAAAACCAGTAACAGTACTGGCCTGATCATAGATCAAAGAGGCAAATTCATATGAATAGCATTTGGTATTGCCTCTGGTTGCCTACATAGGTACTCAGTGGCTATGATAATACAACTGTGAGTGTAGGACAGCATTGAAATTGTTAGGGTGAGTACCCTTTCTATGAGAAATCTTGGACTGAAGTATATTTATTAAAGTACCGCTTTACAGCATGTGGTAATGAAGTGCACAGCACAGATCGCCATTTCATCAAGTACGTTATTTCCAAGTATTTCTTCCTGTACAAAATGGTCAATCAATAAGCCCAGTCAAAACATCAGATTACTTTCAAGATCAAGTTATCTTCATTGTGAACATCAGTTTTCTCTACGGGAAACTCCAGAGTACAAAATACAGCATGTTGTTTGCAGAATGATAGAAACTTCAGAAAAGCATAACCTTCAAACAAAAGATAGAAGGCTTTAAACAGAATTTTTATTAAGCAATGGTGAACTTCCTTACCCTTGTGAGCATCACCACACATTTCCAAAACAATTTTAGAAACCAAACCTTGAGTTTGACAAGCAGCTTGGTTTTTTAATCCCCTGAAGATTGATTTCAACATTTTGCAGAATTGTTTTTCATATGTCTGTGTAAGCATACGCCTAAATCTTCATATGTTTAACATCAATAATTGTAAAGAGTTATTCAGTGCAAATAAAAATCTAAATCTAGATAATGGGTCTGCATCTATAAAAACACCAGACACCAGCTGGAGCATCACTGACACCAAAATCTATCTAAAGGGATTCCTACAATAGGTTTATGTATTGTTTGTAGTCACACTGAAAGGGATTATATGGGACCTATTTCCCTCAGTGTACAGATGTGAACATAAAACAGCCTTGTCTGATGCATGGCTTACTCTGTCTACAGATGTAAGGTGTGCTTTTTACATGTCTGATTTCAGGGGGCTAAAACAGCTCTGTTTTGCTTTCTCTATGAGCAACTGAACACATCAGAAGTCTCTATTTTCAGTTATCTGCGTGGAAGTGCTGTGGAGAGGTATTTCTTTCAAACAAATAAAATACACAGTAATGTAAAAACTGCACTGACATCTTCCAGTCACAATGTGCACTTCTAGCCTGGTACCTGCTCAGAAAATCTAGCTGGCTAAATCTTTTTAGAAGACCACACTAGCTATTATAATATTAAGCTGTATGTTATGAGGGTATGATGTTACTTTTTAAATCTTTCTCCTTTAGAAAAAATGTGCCTGATCGGTTCTGAACAGAATGAAACTCTGGCTGGCTTTATTATTTCAGGGTCAGATGCTTACATCAATAATGAAACCCTGCTTAAATCCTTGTTTCAGTGTCCCTTTAAACTCATCAAAGAAAGGGGTGGGAAGGGAGAGGGGAAATTATCGGTTTGCATAGCTCACTGTAGAGAAAAACGCAGGCCCCTGTTCCATTTATCAGCACACATCTTCCAAAATGTGCAATATTATGAATGTACACCTAATTTTGTATGCTTAGGGCACACCTGTTATCTGCTATATTCAAGGAAACTGGTCAAGAATCAAGTTCATTATTTTCACTTGCTGATAGACAAGGTGGTGTAACCAGAACTGAAGCAGAGGTATGCAGCTTATAACAAAGAACAGTGAGTGTATTTGCCTGTCTAAACCAGTTTTCTCCCACTATCCTGGACACGGAACAAGTAGTGCTTATTTGAGTATGACTACAATTCCCTAGATATGTTTCCAGAGGAATAAAAGCAGCATTCACCCATATAGACCTATGGAAGTTCATTTTTATATAACTATCTGCTTTTCCACTGAGTTCTTGAAATCCGTAGAAGTATGGGCAGCAGCAAGATATTCTACTTTCCCTCTGCAATGCTTCCTCTCATCACTAGTGACTTTCTTTGGTAATTTAGGAAGTTTTTATGCAAACTGCTTCTGGAGTGTAGTAATGAATAAATGAGTGAGGTTAAAGTGTCAGGTACTTGCCTCTACAAGACTAGGCAGCTAATAGACATTTGTTAGAAGAAATGTTAGCTTGAAAACCTAACTGTATTGTTGCTTACATAAAGCAAATTTTCATTTCTAAAGAAATTTCTATTCATTTTTCAGAGAGACTAGGAAGAACTGAGGGGAGAAAGCTAGCTCAGAGGCACAGCACTTTTTATTCTGAAGATGTAGGTGTTATTTGAGAGATGTAGAGATGTGTCTTGTTTAGACTCACACTTGATAGTGAGAGAGTTGCAAATATGTCCTAGATGCAAAACAAAAACTGAAGCCTACATTAAAAAAAAAAAATCACATTGCACTGGGAGCAGTCATGCTCTCTGAGAAGGGAATACAGGCTGTCCTGTTGTTGTGATTTATTTTCTGTGAAATATCCTATGCTGTCAAATGTAACTTTGTGACTGTAAGACTGGATAAGTGGATGTATTTTTTTGTACAGCTTTTTTTCCACCATAGGCTTAATAATTTAATCCTAAATTGAATAAAACATGATTATAAAATATTATTCACAGTCAAATATCATCTGTATTTAATACCTGCTCAATTCTAAAATCCACTGTAAAAAAATACAGGAAGTGCTGTGACATTGTGTAGCAATGTACTATTTTCAAAATGCTGTTTATTCTAGCAGCTGAACAGCTCTAACACTCAGTAGTGGAAATTTTAAAAACTCCATAAAACTCTGAGCATGCTCCTTCTAACCCTGCTCCAAAAGGGCTCAACATGCCACAGGCATTCTGTGAGCAGCAGAAATTATGAGTCATGTTTGCAACATCCTTTGCCCAAGCAGATTCCTGGAATCTAGCAGGATAGGAATTCCTATGCTAGCTTTCCTTTCTGTGGGAACATTAGAATCCTTTTCTTCTACATAACGACTTATTTTCTATACTGTTAATGTTTCTGAGAGATTTGGCTGAAGCTGGACAAGGATTTAAAAAGTAACCAGTGGCAGAGCAGATAGCATATCCACACTGATTTTCTTTCTGCAGGGAATTGAACCAGAAAGTGCCCATGATTGATCTACTTTGGAGTATCTACCACTGCTAGCAGAGACTGCAGCTTATAATTCACAAGTGGGGATGACATAGCTTGGGACGGCAGATTATCGACCCCAGCTGTCTGCCCAACACCCAGCACACAAAAGACTCTTCATGAGACAGCTGTGGAATCATTGCCTCTTGCTGAAACGGGCAAACAGTTTACACTAGCATTCTCTGAATGGGGTTCAGAGTATTCACAGAGTGTCTCAGCTATCCAGAAAAGTGGTGGTGGAATGAAGAGCTAGGGCTAGTAACCTTCTGTGCCACCCCCAACGATGGCACCTCTTCTTGCAGAGCCAGCTGTAAACTGCACTGATGCCAGAACGTGATGCCACACACAGTTGTGAGACATGGCAAAAGGAGGGGGAACAGGAGGCCTTTCACATCTGAGAAGGAGCATCAAAGATGCTACAAGTGTAAATTTAACGCTCCATAATACTTTGTATTTTAATTAAGGTTTGGATCAGTTTTATTGTATTAATTACAAAATAGCTTGGATACTGTGCCATTGTGACACAGGGAGGAATGTAGTTGGAATCCCTACTGAGACAATACGATGGACAGTCCTGAAGTACTGTTTCATGGTGACATACCCTATTTTAGAGCAGATAATTATCCATTAAAACAAGCATTTTCCTCAGATGACCGACTGTAGGAATCATGTTTATATAAATTCAATGTATGTGACAGTATCAAATAAGGCACAAAACAGTTTTATGTTTTGTCATTAGCAAACTGAGCCTGATATCTACATGGGTATTACTCACTGGGATAAAATTTTTAGTTAACCCCCGTATAAAAAACCGCGACTTTGAATGATAGACTGAGGTATACAGGGCTTTCCTGTATCACCTGTGAATCAACGAGATTTTCATCCTTCTTGTCCTACTTCCCCATATGTCCACGTCTCCTGGTACGTTCACGTACCCGGAGAACAGGGGCTCGCAGCAAACAGTCCGGGTGGGAAGTCGCCGGCCCGGGAGAGCTCCCGAGTGGGGAAGCGGCCCTTACACCTCTGCCCCGCCGAGCCGCGGCCCGGGCGGGCAGCCGGGAGCCGCCCCAGGAGCTGAGGTCGGGCATCCGGGCGTTTGCTGGAGCCGCAGTGGCGGAGA
>VRYO01002734.1:43051095-43081325 GCA_009812075.1 Sialia sialis | reverse complement strand
TCCCCGGCGCGACCCGCGCCTCACATCGCCCCCGCCGGGGCCGGACTGCCACCGCCTCCGGGCGCCGCGGGGAAGGCGGCGGCAGCGAAGGGCACCGGGCAGCGCCCGGCGGCGGCGGGACCATGGGCGCGAAGCAGAGCAGCCCAACCGCCGCCAATGGCCGCACCCGGGCGTACTCGGGCGGGGACCTGCCTTCTTCGAGCAGCAGCAGCAGCGGCGGCGCTAACGGGACCGGCGGGCGCTCGGCCGGCAGCGGCGGACGCTACGCGCACCTGGCGGCCGCGCCTCACGCTGCTGCCGGCGGCACGGCGGCCGCGGCGGCCGGAGGAGCGGCGGCGGCGGGCAGTGCCGCGGGGTCAGCACCCCGGAGTAGATCCCTTGGGGGAGCCACGGCCTCCGGCGCCCGGGCGGCGCAGTCCGCCTTCAACATCCCCCACAGCAGCGGCCCCTACGGCTCGCAGGACTCAGTCAGCAGCACCCCGGAGGAGGGCGGCCGGGAGCGGCCCGCCGGGGGCGGCGGCGGCGGCGGCTCCTCCGGCGGGCCCCGGCTAGTAATCGGCTCGCTGCCCGCGCACCTCTCGCCGCACCTGTTCGGAGGTAAGGGGCACTGGCGGGGCGGGAGGGTTTCGCTGCCTCTCCCGGCGCTGCGGGGCCGGGGTTTGCGGGCGGTGGGATGGGATCGGGGGGTGGGGGGTGTCTTTCCCCGGCTCCGAGGTGGGACAGGTAATGAATCATCACTCCGGGGGGAGCTGCGACTCCTTCAGGCTGGCGTCCGGGTTTGGAGACGGGGCTCTCGGACCGGCCGTCTCCTATTGTCCATGAGGAGAGCTGTGCAAAGGGAGGCTAAAAATGAAACGAGCCCGGCGGCGAGGAGGAAGCGGAGCCTCTCCGGCCGGTGACTTTAGACTCTAATAGCTGTAATCAGTGCCTGTGTAAATACTCTTCCCTACTACTTACATAATTAGAATTTAATTGGATCATGTGTCTCCGCCGTTTATTCTAAAATCGGCCCAAACCCCTCTTTAGTCACTGATTAATGTGTGGCTGATGCTTGTTCCTCTTTCTTAAATTCTCGGGTTCTCTGTTCAGAAAGTCAGTACAGAAAAACAGAAGTTAAAGTAAGTTTCTTTGTGAATGCACCCTGTAAGAGGTGAGCAGAGCCGGACAGCAGTCCGTGCCGCTGGAGCACGGGCTCGCCGCTCCGCTACCCCGTAGCCTTGAGGATGGGCACATGTGCTCCTGAGGCAGGAGGAGCACTCGCCTCAACTCGGAAATAACCAGGAAGCGGAGGCCCTTCCCGAAGCACATTAAACGTGGAGCACGTTGTAGTTGTTTTTTTTTTTTTTGTCTGTCTTGCGCTACGAGGTTAATTGGGCTGGATACGACGAGTATTTTACTGCCTGTATTTTTTTACCTTGAAGTTGAAGATCATCTTGTCTGTTGGCAGCTGCGTTCGGAGTTGCTGACTCCTTTAAGTACTGCTCATTCTAAAGACTGTTCGTATAGGTCAAACAATGTGCAAGTTTTCTTTTTTAATGGATATATTCTTCAACTGATATTTTTAATACAAACATATATTTATATAAACAAAGATAAATATAAATACCTATATAAACTTAATACCTAAAAGCTTTTCTTTTTAGGGGTCAAGAAGAGGCCGATATAAAACTTCTATATTTCTGTATTCTTATTGATCCATTTGTGAATACTGTTTGTAGCAGGTTGCCTTTTCCTGTTTTGTGTAATTCACCCAGTTTTTAGCCAAAGCAGAGCAGACCCTCGCAGAGTACACGAGGTTTCTGTCACATGGCCTGCTGTCTCTGGCATGGTGACCTCAAGACAGCATAGCTGTTACTTCCTGTGTCTGAAACTGCCTCATCCCAGTGGTTGAACATTAATAGAAAACTGTCAAATCCTATTATATAATAAAATAATATTTTCCTTTAAGAAAGAAAACGGAAGTATTTTCACAGTACCAAGCTGCTCGACAGGAGTGCTTTGTTGCAAGAGGATGTTCATTAGACCATCAAAGTACCTTGAGGGGGAAGAAGGTGCATGTGTTTCTTCTAGTGATGAGAGGATGGGATATCACGGAGTATTGTACTGCTGGTGCTAAGCACAAGGGAATCACTGGAATGTGTAGCCAATTTCTGCTCAAAGGCGAAACTTTATTTTCCTCCTCCTTGCTTAAACACTTGCTTGGTGCCAGGAGGAGGGAGCAGATTCAATGTAAACGAAGTGAATAGGATTAATAACCTGAATACAGGAAGCAGTATTCAGACGCAGGAAGGTCTCTTCAGAATAACTCTGAATTTGATCTTTTCTATGGAATGTAATGATTTGTTAATTGCTGTACTACACTGTATTTTGTTCATGGTGTGATGCAAAGCTTGTTGCTTTTACTGATGCAGAAGAAGTGCCAGGAGGGGTACACTGTCTTCATCTACTCACTAATGAAAAATAAGGGCTGCCATGCGTTAGGAGTATAACTGGCAAGTTTCAAAACACAGTAAGATTTTTAGAGAATAAGCGAATATATTAATGAGTGTCTTGTGACCACGTCAAGACAGTATATCTTAGTGGGATGAATAACTGCTTCATAATACTGCAACACCTGTGAAGAAGGCCTCACTTGAAGCATTATTCTTTCTTTCAATTTAAATATTTTGCTATGTTAATGATACATTGCTCCACATCCCACTCAGTGTTGCCATCCTTTTCTAGTTTCATACTTCGCATTTTCTTGATTCCTTATAATAACTACATGCTTGGAAAAAATAACCCAACTGGAGATCATACATTAATAGCATCAGTATTCTGAATAATAACTTGAAGCATTGTTTTTGTCCTGATGGTAACTAGCTCAAGCTTGTCTAGGTGTGGTATCTGGCATTTATCTTGTATATCTTGAGCATGCCTGAAGTCCCCTCCCTTGTTTTGTAACTTGCAAATTAGCTGAATTATTTCTTTTTATCCCGAAAACTGTCAAAATTAATTGTGAGGATTAGCATAGCAATTCTGTAAAAATTAAAATAAAATAGAAGAACAAGCATACCTTCTGTAAGTTGAACTGAATCTCCAGCTATTTATGTTTTTCAGCATACTGCTTGGCTTCATCAGTCAGTGACATGTGGGTGTTGCATTTGTTAAATTACTGCAATTAATTTGCCATTAGTGAATTACACTCTATTGTCACTTTTACTGAACTGTTTTGCATGCTGAAGTAATGTATAAATATTAACCCTCTGATGTAGCATGCTTAAATGTATACTAAGCTTGTTAGTGCACCATTTGAATGAGAATATAAATATTACGTTAATGTATTGGCAAGTATGTTCAGTTATTGCGTATGTTTCTTTAGTAGGAACTGTTGTGCTGGCAGCCTTTCCTGACTGTGAAGGTCTCCTGTTCCCATCTGACCTCAGGTTAAGGCACTTTTATAAGCAACATGTAGTGGAGTAAATACTGCTGTGTAGCTTTGTGTCATCTCAGGGGGAGTTCAGTTCACTCACTAATCAGGTCCTTGGTCTCACCAAAGAAAAAAATACATATGTGTGTTTAACTTTGTGCTATGAGCATGCCTGAAGTAGGCTTAGGGAGTTAAGTAGAGTGAGACCCAAATTCCATAAGAACTTAGGGCACTCCCAGAGAGGCCAAACCTGTGCGTGACATTCAAGAGCTTTCTTGCAACACAGTGCCAAGTTCCAGCTTCCTTTAAGGTGATAACACTTATCGGGAATTTTGACCAGTAGTTTCCCTGCTCTGTTCCTCAGTGAATGGGACTTCCCCTCTCCTCCAGCCCCAAAGTAAATATTCTTACCTTCTGTTATGTGTAGAAGAGTTGGCCCTGAAGAGCAGGGGGCCATATTTGCATTAGTTTTTTCACTGTGTTTTTTGGAGATTACATACTCATCAGCACTGCAGCAAAGCGACCACAGTAGTTACATTATAGCTTGTTTTGCATCAGTGGTGCAATTGGTTCAGCTATAAATGGACTTTTGGGATGGTCTTTGCTTTGGGTAACTGCTGATATGTTACTTCCATCACTTAAAGTGTTGACAGCTCCTCAGAACCCTCTTCGTGTTTATGTTCCTGTTTCTGGGTGGTCAAAAATACCTAGTATAAGTATCTTCCTGGTGTTCTAATTTGGGAATGTTGTTATAAGACAATAACACCATTAAACTCTTTTTTGTTTTGTTTTGTAATTAAGACTCCCTTAGGGGAATATACAAAAATTCAGCTGAAGATACCAGAAACTCAAACATAATGAGTTTTAAAAATTTTCACTTCAGTTCTTTCAAGATGATTGAGCAGAGACTGTTACAGGTATTTTACAAAATATTAGTTTGTGTTGTATATGGTCAGATAGAAATTTTGTATTATGTTTTTACAGATAGATTTTTAAATATATAGTGTTGTCAGATACAGCTGTTAACAGCCTTCATGCTTATGTCAAGATTGGGAGTAATGATTTGAAGATTAAGTTCATCTGTTGAACTTTATTAGGAGAAGGAAGTTTGTTGCATTCTTCTTAAGTCAAATAATGATCAGACTTCTTTCATGAAGTACTTTACAGTGTAGGATTTATCACCAGCTACTGAATGTACATAACACAGGATGGGTAGATCCTTGTAGGTATATTATAGTAGCATCTGTAATAATAGTAGAAGTAATGAATGAATTCTTCATTCTGTAAAAGAAAGTTTATGAAAGCCTCAGGTTATAACCTGAATTCCTAGTTGGATTGTGGGAAACAGGTAACCATAGAAGAATGATGTGAATTCTCAGGTTTTTTTGTCTCTCCAACGGCCCAGAAGGCCACATTTTGTTTTGTTTCCCATCAGATCTGTTTAGTTATATGATGCATTTGGATGTATTTTTGAGGTTCAAATGTCTTTTGGTCACTTCCTTGCCCTTCTCTTTCAGTATGACACAAGTGCTGTTGCTTTGAGAAATTGTGAAACTCTGGAACACTTCAGAGTTGATGCTGCTCCCATTTTGCCAGCCAAAGGGGCACTCTGAGGTCTTTGCTCCCTGAATTGGGAGAAAGATTGGGAAGTGTGCCTTGCAAGGAGACTGTTAGGCTGGTGGGGGCAAGGGATAGATATGTTCAGTTATATCAATGAGTTGACTCAGAAGTGAGAGGGAAGTCAGTTTTGCAGTCTCTGAAGATGCGGGGGGTTTTGTAAATACATTGGCATCCCCTTCACCAAAACACAGACTGAGAAATCCATTGTGCTAGGAGAACAGTCCAAGGATAAGTCTATTGATAATGAGCTTTAGAACGTCTGTTCTGACTGATGAGTTTGAGGAATCCAGTCCCTTTGCAGTGTCTCACTGTTTCCGTGTTTAGTTTGGTTTCTCCATTCCTGCATACATTCACTGCAATATACAATATACAACTGCAATATACAGTTCCTGGTTTGGTAGCAAAGATGTCAACCTTCCTGAGGAAGGAACAAGAAAAAGTAGCAAAAAGTCCAACACCACAAGCCACCTACTCCACCTCAGTCAATTAAATCTCAATTATAATGCATAATTATAGTCTCAAATTTTAAGTGTTTGGACATAGTGAGCTAAAATAACTGTTTGAATCTTCTGGTGGTGTTCATGAAATCCCTGGGAGTCATCTTTCACTTCCTTCAGCTGGAGACAGGTCTCTGTGATGATGAATAGCTTGGGGCAATGAAGTGAAAACTGAGGTGAGTGATAGGGGATCTTTAATAGGGTTTTTTTTTGGTTCCCCTTTTCCTGCTTGGTAAACAGAAGGGTTTGGGAGAAGCCAAATAATAAAAAAAAAAAAGGCAGCACTGGATTTGTGGGAGAAATGTAAATAGTTAACCGTCTGAAGAAAAGGAAACAGCCTAATTGTAATGGCATATATAAATATTTCTTTTGGCTATCAAGGTAGTGATAATACCTGACTGAACCGTTGCAGTGCCAGTTCAAACAAAGGCCTTCCTCTTATTTAATGTCTTCTGAATACCTGTGCAACCCTGATAATCTCTCCTCATGTTCTGTCATATAATTGCAGACTAGTCTCCAGCAATCTCCCAAGTAATTTCTTTGTCTCACAGAGAAAGCCTTTTGTCACTGCTAGAAATTTCAAAACTATTTTTAAAACACATTGCCTATTCATCTGTTTGGGTAAGTTCTCCTCTCCTGTTCTTGCCAGCTGCTCATGGAAAACTTCATCATGTAAATGTTCTTGAATTGCTCTCTTAGCCTTGCAGGAAACTTTCAAGTTTTGAATAACATTGTGAAAATTCTAGGGTAGGTTTTTCTTGCTATTTGTGTGCAAGCAATTTTATATAATTTTCAAGACTTTTCTGTAGTGTGTCTACTGCCCATTAATGGCTTAATTCATTTCAGGAGAGGTGTATGGTCATTTCGACAGATTGTGTTCATTTACTGTGGTGATGGAGCCTGTTGTTCTTGCAGATGTTTAACCTGTGAAAAGAAAGTGAGAAATCCTTGAGTGCTCCAAGTTTCTATTTTGGAGCATCTTTAAGGACATGCATCTTTCCAATCAAAAGAAAACAATTCATATAAAACCACAACTACCTGAGTAAAACCAGAACTGCATTATCTTAAGCATCTAGGAGAGTGATTTTTATTTACTACTGTTTGGATATGTATTCCCTAGACAAGTGCTGTGTTCCCAAGACCACCTTTGCTTTGTAAATGATCACTGTGACTTTCATGAGGTTATCTCAGGTCTCTGACCTCTGTTGTTGGTAGACTTCAAATTCCTGGTGCTTACAAAAATGGGAGGGTAAGCCATAGAACGAATGGGGCTGGTTCTCCCTTTCACTCAGGACATGCTTCTATTTTCTGCATGGAAATTGAATAGTATTGACCTGGAGAGATCAGGAAGCACGTAGGAAAATCTCACAGGGCTTGAGATGTCTGCCTGCCAAGCAGAATTCCAAGTGTTGTGTGGGATTTGACTCTATCACTCTTGGTTGTCTTCCTCAGGAGCTGACCTAGCTGGGTGTTTTCTTGCTAGTCTGCTCTGTCTCAAAATCAGACCACCACCGCCTGTGCAGAGTCCCCAAAGGGTGGGTGTGCTGCATACCATTGGGGATATTTTTAGTAGATTCTGTTTGCTGACTGACTTAGTGTGCTATAAATACAGAGTTCTCATCTGGCATGCGCTTTGCGTGTCTTCTAGTAACTTACAATAAATTCACCTAAGAAGAATGGTGAGGAGAAGCAAGCTGTTACGATTTGTTTGGCTTTCCATACAAAGTGTCATTTATATAAAGCAATTATTTAGTAACATTTTAACTCTAATTGGCTTTTAAAACTAGTGGTATTCCAAAACACGTCCTAGTTGGGCTCCCATAATTAGTCCTTATGTCAGATTGATTTATACTGCATTTTCATTATTGTTTAAAAAGTTGAAGGTGGAATTTTTAGATATGGGGTGTTACTTGAGCATCTGGAATACTGTCAATACTACTAAATTACAGTATTTTTTATGACAACACTAGCATATTTCATAAAGGTTATTCTCTGGTAAAAAATGAAGCTTAGTTATGGCTCTCCTGGATTTTTTTTTCCCTGAAGTGTAGGTGTATATGCAATTTATAGAGTTGAAATATAGTTAAGGCACTTACAGGACTCAGTTCAGAAAGGGGAAGATCCCATGTCTTATTAAAAGACAGATGCATTTGTCTTTGAGTGTTGAATTTGACAGAAAATTGACGGACGTGTTCTTGCTGAATTGTACTGTGTGTAACCTAAATGCAGTTGTTCTGTACTGCTAAAATAAAAACTGTCATAGCATACACTAACAGATGTGAAGTTTTCTATGTGCAGCAAAAGGAGAGACTGCTCAGAGCAGAATGACTGAACACATAAGCAATATTTTGAGAATCTTAGTTTTTCTAATAACAATATCTGGACCAATCTGGTGATAGTCTTTCAGAAAACTTAAAACTAGATAATCATCTTGTCAAGAATCTTAGATAGTTCCCTGAAAATCATGTTACTTTGAATCCTGATTTCCTGCAGCTGTCAGAAGTTTTACTTATTGTAGAATGAAGATTATCACTCCTTTATTTTTCAGTGTGAATGTGGATAAAAATTCCAGTTTGGGGATAAAGAATCATGTTTCTCTCAAGAAAATGCTGTGGCACTACAAGCAAATGTCAGAGAGATAGCGGTGGATAGTCTCCAGAATGTAAAGAACAGTGACAATAGTAAAATGTGGTTCTCTGTGGTCATTTAACTGCTTTGCTTTCACTCTGCGCAGTTCTCTTTCTTCTCAGTGTCCTTGCTGCATCAGCAAGGATGACTGAAGTAGCCTAAGATTTCAGACTTGAGAATTTGCTGTCCATTTTCTTCTGTGTTGTTGTCCTTTGGGAAGAATAAGTCGAAAATCACACACCTGTGTTCTGAGTATTGGAAGGCATAGTTTGCATGTGAATGAGTGGCTCAGGGCTCCTGTAATGTCTTACATTGGATAATCATGATCCATCTTCAGAGCTGATGGTGATGAAGTTTTCTAAAAGGTGTTATGGCTGAGTTCAGGTGTGCAGTGCCCAGATACAGGGTTAGCTATGCAGCTTTCCTTCTGATTTTTCAGTACTGTGATTTTTTTTTTTTTAAACTCAGTTGTAAATTATAGCTGGTTTGAGTGTTCGAGTTCTTAGGGTATTTTTTCACTCTCTTAGCCATGTGGGTATAATTGTTAGAGGCAGTCAGATCACTTTGGATAGATACTTGTTTAATTTTATATTGGAAGTATTGTTCAATGAATGACAAGTAGATTGGCTGCCTGAGTACAAAGCAGAGCAAATATGACCTGATTTGTTAAAGCTTTAGCAATCTCTTAACAAATTGCAATTCCAAAATAATGAAACATTATTGTAAAACTATTTCTATGTTTTTAAAGTGCTGTGTAAAGAAATAAGATGCCTGGTCCACCCATGCAATAGTGCCATAAAACTGTTGCTGTCTGAAGAGAAATGATCTACTGAAACAGCACATGAATGAAAACAACATGAAATTCCATATGGAAAAGGGCTGCACGCTATCAAAGAAACACTCTTTGAATATCTGATTCAGCTGTCCTAACATTTGCATACTAGATGTCTAATATTAAGATACCAGATGACAAGTGTGCTGGCCTTGGCTTGCTTCTTAAGGACTGAAATGCAATTAAAATTAATTGAAGAGTAATGCATGTTTGCTACAGCTCGGCTGTTGGATTAGTTTATATCCCAGTGTGCTGTATCTGTGAATTTGTGTGTTGTGTAAGTGATAATATTATCAGAGACACATGACACTGAACTTCTTCATAACCGTGGATGTGGAAAAATGAGGTGTTGAAAATATTATTGAAATAAAATACAGCACTGAAGTAGCTTCTAGGAGGAAATATAGATGCCATTGCTAGAATAATAAATTGTGTACCAAAATAAACTGGTTTTATGCACTTGATAAGATTGAGATCCAGTGACAGATAAAACTAGGGAGTGGAGGAAATGTTCTTGGAAATGTGGGACTAGTTTTGCGAACAAAGGGATAAGGAAACTAATGCAAATAATGTGTTTTACGTTGTGCAAGCGGGGGAATGGATGACGTGTTTTGCCCAGGTTATTTTCTTTGTGTCTCCACTTGGCCTCTCCAGTCATAAAGCGCACATAGTTGTGTTCAGCTGATGAAGTCAGAGGAAATGATGAGCACATTTGGAGCTGGAGGGCAAAAGTTCCTCCTAGTGGACTGGGCTGGTATATGTGTGCAGGCAACCAGCCTTTTACATGTATTTAATGGTTGTACATTTTGCTTTAAAGCTTTGTATAGAAGAAATGTTTAAAAGCATTGTAAGCTTGGATGATTATAACTGTTTAATATGTTGGGAAAATCCATTAATTTGTGAAAAGTGATCTGGAATTAAGCTCTCTGAAGTGAACTTAGACTGACAGCAGCGTTGAGATTGTTCCTATCCACACAGATTTATGTGGTCATGAAATCAGAGGTCATGGAGTGATTGTCAAAAGCATTCTAATTTTTAAACAAATTTAAAAAATAATTATTTAGCCAGTGGCCACAACTAGAGCTAATATCCCTGTATTTTCCAAAGTGCTACAAAATACTGGTTATAAGATGCACCTCTAGGGACTCCTGTTTTTATTCATTGTTCTGTCATGGATTTGCACTATCTCTGGGCTGTTAAATAGCTGTGTCCCATGACAGCCTAAAACTTAGTTAGCTGTAATGTGCAAGCATTCTTTGAAATATGTTTAAAAGCAAATGCTTGTATTCAACATGTTTCTGGCCCAGCCCTATTCACAAAGAAGCAGCATTAAAATGAGTGAAAAATGTAAGCACCCCAGGAAATGTTAACATCAAAAGAAATCATCTGGCAAGGATGCCACATTTGTGAGTAAGAGAGAAGGAAAGGTCTGTATGGAATGCTTTCTTACTTTAGTGAGAATTGGATGCAAGGATATGAGTATTGATACAGTTGTTTTCTAATCTTTTAAGCTATGGTCCTCTGACGCTAAAGCTCTGTGTCATGTATTGTGAGCCTCTCCTTTTTTCTTCCTTTTCCCCTCCCTTTTGCTGTTTTCTGTGTGGATGAGTCATCTGACTTGCAACACTTTTATTAGTAACTGTAGTGCTATTGAAAACAAAAATAAATATGCAGAAATACTGCATATTTAGCTGGATTTTAAAAATACATTTAAATAGAAGATCAGTGTTTGAGTTTAGGACTTGTTTCTTTGTTTTTCTTAAAAGACAATTTAGGGTATTATATATAATTTGGATTTTAACTTTAGCATCCTAGTTTTATCTAGCAATTGTCATATCAGTAGTATTAATAAACTGAAGAGAAACTTACAGAAATAGATAATTAGCTCTGTATCAAAGAGAAGAGGCCATTTTGATTATTTATTTTAGGGTATCTATTCATATGTATTTTCTTGAATTCCTAGTTCTAACTTGCATTTCCCCAAATGTGAAAATTGTGATGTAAATTTTGCTTTTTGTTAACAGTGTTTTGAAGCACATATGAGTTAAAACTGATTAGACTTGCTCCTCAAAGAGATAACCATGTAAATCATCTGTACATTTAGCACAAGGCACGATAGCCTGAAATTTAAATGTCAACATACTGAATTCTAGTCCTATTGGTTTTCTGTTTATGCCTTAAGGATTTGTAAATGTACAAAATTACACACTTGTAATTTGATTTCAGACATGAAATTTCAGATACAAATAAGAAAGGAGAAAAGCCTCAAGACAGGACTTTATTTTTCTTTTATTTTCCCTCCTGTAGTTTCTGTCTAACATACTAAGCCTTACACTCCTTCAGGCAACGATGCTAAATGTACAGGTACAATGTTTTTAAGCTATTGGTGCAGCTAAAACACTATGAGGACATCTTTACTCCAGTCAGTGCATCTTGCTCGTGCAGAACTTCTTGTTTGTTCACAAATCTACCTTGAAGGGCCTAATCTCATTTGTCAGGGATGGTCATCTGTAACTGACAAAGATTTCTTCCTGTGCTGAAGGGGAAGGAGCTCTTCCTGCAGTCTCAGTATTCATGCTCTTAAATTGTTAGATTTGTAGCCCTCTGCAGAAACTCATAAATTGTAAGCAAGTTTTAATGGTGCTTTCCTGGCTCTGGAGGTCAGTGAATACTAGAGCAATTGAACCCTCTAACTGAGGCTTACAAATATCACAAGTACTTGTACGCAGAGAGGTAAATATAGAAAAAAGATACTTTGCCAGTGCTTTCAATCAGTTGTTGTTGTAAGCAATACTTAAACATTCTTTTTTCCTTTCTCACATAGTGTTTTGGAAAATAATTAATCACAAAGAAAATCATTATCATGTTTATCATGCGTACAATGACTTTT
Source organism: Sialia sialis (assembly GCA_009812075.1). Lineage (NCBI taxonomy): Eukaryota > Metazoa > Chordata > Aves > Passeriformes > Turdidae > Sialia > Sialia sialis. The sequence continues at coordinate 43,069,449 of VRYO01002734.1, read as the reverse complement.
CTCCAAAAACTTTATGCCAAAGATCTTGTGAGGACAGATTAATTGTAATGCATGATGTATGGGCAAAAGTCTCTCTGATGTTCATAGCATGTGAAGATACTTTGGGGTTCCTGCCGTCACTGGAATATGGGATCAGCTGAGTTTAGCCCATTCTGTGCAGATGATGTTTATTCTGAATTTCTTTGTGAAAAATCATCTAATTTCTATGGTCTTTTATTTTGACAACTAATTTTACCATTGGAAAAACTCCTAATAAGCAAATTACTGTTTTGCAACTGATTTTCAATTTTGAATGCATAAATTTGCAATTTATGCATTTTTTAAAGTTAGTTCTTTTCCCATTACAATCACGTAGGCTCTTTTTTTCTTTTCTAATTGTACTTGACTCTTGCTAGCTATTAGCTACAATTTCAATGATGCATATATAGCCTTGAAATGTAACTGAAAGGACATTTATTGCACTTAGTACCTCTCAATTTTTATAGCCTCTTACTTTGAATTAGGCTTGTAGAAAGCTCTAATTTGCTAGATGTTTTGCTGACAAAAAAGGACCAGCGTGGTAATGAAGAAGACAACATTTAACAATAAAGTAACTGTCTTTAAAAACATAGGTTGTTTGTTTCTGTCAGTGGCTGAGTGCCTAGTGAGATTCAGGAGGATAGATTGATAAGAGAATTCATTGAAAAGGCTTGTGTATAGAGTTATCTAGTGTTACTGTTTGTGTTAGCTGGTAAACTTGAAGCTGCTGCTTTTTGTATAAACAAGAAAGCCAGCAGCAATTATTCTTTAAAACTAAAAGCAGCTGTTTGGGCTATAAAAAAACATTTCCATAACACAGACGAAAGTACCACGGTGACTGTTTATATAAATTGGCACTCGTGCTGTATAAATAGAGAATTTCAGGGGTTTTCGTACACTTGCATAAACCTCATCATCCTGGTACACAAACTGAATTTTTTATCTTGGTGCCTTTAAGCCACGAATGTCAGCCTAAGGCCGAGAGTAAAAACTTAAAGGGCTTGATCCTGGCATGGCTGCAGAAGACAGACCTCATGTATTAATATGTTGGTGTCATTCTTGTGGTATTTGGCGAACTGCACTTAATAACAGGATTAATGAAAGGCTGCTAATCAAGGATAAATTGGTTGGGGTCAGGAGCCGCTGTGTGTAAGCCGAGGCGAGGAGAAGGCAGCGCCCCGGGCCAGTCCCGGCGGCAGAGCTTGTTCAGCACCCGCGCCCTGGACAGCTCAGGCGGAGCCGGGTCCCGGCGGCCGCTCCGCCAGGTGCTCGGGGCTCCTGCGGCCCCAGGTGAGGCACGGCGCGGCCCAGGAGCTGTCCATGCACTCCAAAGCGTCCTGGCTGCGCTATTCTGTCCTGTCTGAAAGAGCAAGAGTTCGTGATAGACTCTCGTTTGCCCCAGTGCCGCGGAAAGCAGCTTTGACAGCCTTGAGGGTAGACCAGCTACACTTCCCTGGAAGGCTCTTTGTCGTTCTTTCCAAGTTTGACTCACAGACCTGCAGTTACTTTCTTTTTTTTAATCAGAAATTTATCTACTTATTCACTTTTATCTTAGAAAATAGGTTTCTTGTCACAGCTTCCCAAAACATTGCTAAACCACCAGCTTCCTTGTTCTTAGTTTCATCTCTGTTGTTTGTTTTTCACGTGGTTTAAGGACTTTCTGGAGCTAGTTCTCATTTTCTGCTGAAAGTTTTGTTAGGCTTGTGGTTTCAACTTGACTTCCCTGCTTGGTTCCTCACAGTATGTGGAAGTAGAAAAGAAAAAGCAAATTATGCAGATTTTTGCTATTCTCACACTCTTTGGTGCTCTGTGACACTAGTGTTTTAAAAAGAGAGAATTAAACTATTTGACCTTAAATGTTTAAAAACCTGGAGAAACCTCTATGTTTTGAGTTGATATTAGAAAGATGCCTTGAGCAGTAGGAGGTTCATTAAAAGATTAACCTTTAGAAATAATATCACTTTTTCTTGACAAGAGGGTAAAATCTACAAGGTGGTATCCTAAAATGGGGATAGTTTTGCATCCAGTAATCCTGAGGTAACAAGACAATATTTGTCTTGTGTTTGGAAGAAAAATAACAGAATGTGAATAATTAATTTCACTTAATGGCTTTCAAAGCGAAGATGGAAGACACAGTAATACTTTGATTCCTGTGTGAAAACAAGTTTTGTAAATACTTTAGTGACCTTTTTCAGTTTTTTTTTTTTTTTTTAATGACCCTGCTGCAGAGAGCTATGTGGTTTGAATATTTTTTTAATATTGTTAAGTGCAGTTGATTTAAGACAGTATCTGCCTTTTTCCCCTACTTGATGTCACCTTTTTAGCAATGTCTTGCAGGATTTGCCTTCGGGGTGGAAATCTTAAGTAAATGTGAATTCCTTTTTATGCTGAAGACCTTGTGGTATACTACTATATTATTACACCAGGTTCTATAAGAACATTGGCAACTTTATTCAGTTTGCTACTAAACAAATAAAAAAGGAATCCATGTGCATTTCTTGTACTCCCTACTGGAAAGGATAAGGTGAATTTCAGGAAGAAAATAAACTGGTTTTGCTATTTCAGTTGCTGGAATGTGTGTTCTAAATGAAAAATGGAAATCCATCATTAAACAAAATTAATATTAGAGTTTCCTTAGTGTCTTTGAAAAGATGTGTTTCCAAATCACTTGTCCCTAAGTTATGGGTAACCCTGCTTTGTTTAGGTTGGACCCTGCCATATATATCTGGGAACTGTGGCAAGTTGCTGGATGATTTCCAGGGCTGCATTCTACCTTTCAGTTATTATTTATTGTTATTTCCCCCGCTTCTTCTTAATCCTGCTTCATTTTAGAGATGATACATAACATGATTTTATTTGTAAGTCCTGGGTTTTTACTGAAGTCACATTCTGGAAGTTATTTCCCTGGTATTTGGATTTCTTAGGTTTGATATAAGAACAGTTTTTCCCCTGAATAGTTACAGAAACATACAGTGATTGGACAGTAAATGAAATGCTATTTGTATTTGCTTGGTTGGAGGTGGAACCCACCATGTACATGCACATGAAATAAATTTAAAACCTTTAAGAGATGAGCCTGTGCAAGACAAAAGATGGTAGTTTTATAAGAGTTTTTCTTTGCTTGATTAATTTTGTTTCTTTCTGTAAAACTGTCCCTGAGGGAATAGGAATTGATAATACAAGTTGTCATAACTGGCACTTTAGATGTTCCTGTATCTTTTGTGACTTGCTTGTGTACAAGCCATTTGTCTGTTAAAAATAAAGCAGCTTTGTAGCTGTCCTTATTAATACATTTGAGATCAGAATTTTTATCTAAATTGGTTTTAAAGATTGCGATTTGTGTCTGCATGTTCTTGCCAGAATACTAATAGCTTAGAATACTGTATTATTCTTTCAATATTTGGAACTGATTCCAATAGGCTTGCTGTTTTGTTTTGTGGATAGCACTGCCCTCAGCTTTGTGACAAACCAGGCCAGGCCAAGGACAATAAGGTACTGCAGGAGTTACAATCCCACCCATGTTGTAGTTGAGTAGTGCAGTGAATTGACACACATTGGATTTGGTTTTTCTGAGCCTAGATCACCTGTTTCCCCTAGAAGCTGTTGCTATATGGCTCTAGATGTCAGTGTAACAAGATCAGTCTGTATCAAGATTTAGTGCAACCCATATGAATTTTATTGCAGATAGATACCTGGTAAATTTTAATTTTTCTTCTGGAAGTTATTGTGTAGATGTTAAGTGCTGTGAACATCTTTCCTTAATTTAGAGTTTAATTTGCAATGTTGCTTTGAATATCTCTGATGTCAATAAAGATTGTCCTATTTACACAATAGTGAAGAAGGACAATTTTCTTGTTTTTGACTTCTACCCGAAAATTTATTTTCATATATAAAAGTATTCCCATAGTTTTTATGTAACCCTTCCAAGTGCATCTATATTTTCCTCTTAGGCCAGCTTCTGGACAATTCTGATGCAATTTTAGCTAAGCACCAGTTTTAAACAGGGAGCAGAATTTCAGTCTGTCCTACCATGTTCTGGGCAAAGTACTTGACAGAGAATGTACCAGGCTGAAGTCTTCTGTTCACAGAAGAAGTTCAGCATTTGCTCATAGTGCAGCCTTGAGCTGGAGGAACTCCATGAGGAATTAGAGAAATGTTAGTTTTCTGTAGATTGCCCACTGCCCTGCAGTGGTATCTTCCAGACCAGAAACTGCTGTTGCAGGTTACAGGATTAATAGAACAAATGGTATATAATGTCTGCACAGTTCTGGAAAGAAGAGACATAAGTTTAAGTGGTTTAAATGGCATTTGCACTGTTCAAAGCCAGGAATTGTATTGAGTATTGCTTCATTTCAAGGGAAAAACCCAATAAAAATAGGTTTTTCCTAGTGGCACATCTCTTCATTGATCTCTGAATTGATACAAGTGCTGTAAAGGATAGGTAAGGCAAGGCCTCCTCTAGAGAGAGGAGTGTGCTTTACTGGAGACTGGCAGGAATACTAGGCTTCCCTTAGGAGCTTTTATTAAGTGTTCCCAAAAATGGTAGTTAAAGGCAAGTTTTAAAAAAAGTTACTTGATAAACCTACCAAGTTGGGAGGCAGAGGCTGTGTGCCTATGTGCCTATGACTTATTTCTCACAAGTCTTAAATACAGATAGAATTTGCTATGGAAGAACTGGAACAAGCTCATGACTTACACCTAGCTTAATCTCACTATTGTGTGTGTGGCTGTACTGTGAAATTTATCACAGTTGCTCTTACACTCACCTGTGTGCAGTAGACTTGCTTGCCTTCTGAGGGCTTCTTCTACAATGAAAGGAGTGGATTTAAACTTCTGTCCATGTGGGAAAACAGCTCCTTTGACCTCTCCTAAAATCCAGAACAATAAAGCCTTTTAGAAAACTGCTAACAGTTTAAGTGTGAGAGATTTATTCTTCAAGACCATCATGGGGACTTTTATTTCATAAGACATTGAAAGTACATCTCCTGTCTATTGAAGCAGAAGTATTTTTTAGGTATTAATGCTCCTCTTAGATAGAGGAGAATATTTAATTTGAAAAAGAAAAATGTCTTTAAATTATGTTAACTGTTAGAATTAAAAATGTGACAATTCAGTGCCTGAACACTTAGCAGTGTGAAATCTTTATTGCTTGGGCAATGGTTTGCTTAAGTAAAAGTGCCTTTTGAGAGCTATTGTTTCCTTCACAGACTATTTTGGAAAGTTATGAATTTCAACCTAGAATGAAAGGCTACTATGGGAAAGTAGATACAAATCTCTGTCTCTAATAATTGTTTTGATATTGGAGTAGTAGTAGTAGTTGTCTTAAGTAGTTTACCTCAGGGCTTTAGATGTCTAATGTGTGAGAGGCATTAAAAAATAATTTGAGTGCCTTTCTGAAGAGAATTAAATCCCAGGTATTGGGTTATTTAATGTGTATCGTGGAAGGTTTTTTTCGATAAGTAAGTTGTTTGCTGGTAAAGTATGTATACAGTACACATTTGGGACACGTTTTCATAAACTTGTCTCTTGTTCTGCAAGTCCACAGTTCAGCATGGGTTTTTTAACTGTTTGTTTGGAGTTTTTTACGTCATGGAAGGGTTTATTTGCTTTCACCTTATTGGTCTTTGACCTCTAGCTGCTGTTTCGATCTTGTCAGTCTTCAAATTGGCTAATGCAGCAGAGAAGGAAGGTGAAGGGATGAACATGTAAATAAGTTGGGAGGACTGCAGGCTCAAACTGGCATTTTTTTAGGCTGCTATCAAGAACTGTTCTAAAGTGTTTTTTAATTCTTTCAAAGCACAAGATTTTTTTCAATGAGATTTGTATTATTTATGTTTAAACTACACAGTCATTGGATTTAGGGACCTGTGGTAGAGCCTTGCTAACTCATTAGGTAAGGTGCTGGTTAAGAAGGCAGTGCTACATAGAAAGGCTGAGCAACTTTATGTCACTAATTTACTTTTTCTGTGACCCTTGTCTCACTGTTATTGTGGGCAAATAGGCATTTTTGTATAAGGTAACAGCTGGAGACTTAGGAGACTTGTTTGATTTTCTGTGTAAGGTAGGACTAGTTTCTTACTGCCTTTCTCAAGTTTGTAATGGAGACGTTGTTGCCATTATAACCGTTGCTTGTTCTTGTTTATTTTGGAGTGTCAGCTCTTTGGAGGAAAGACTAATACATATTTGTGAACAAGCAATATATATTTTTACCACTTGGCGTGTTGTGATTCTGATCTAATAAGAATTCTACACCTCTGAAACAGGAATACTAATTGTGATTGCTCCTTAGTCCCTTGTAAAAAACCAAAACAAAACCCATAAATCTCAACAACTTTTCTTATTAAAGTGTAATTAATTAGCATGTTGCAATTTCACACTATCTCAGTTTTCAAACTCAAGACAGTGTCTACCATTTTGTGGTTTTTTGGTTTTTTTTTTTATTGCATGTGTTGCTTACGTATATCAAAGGACAGGTCTCTGATTTTCTTTGAGCAGTGAAGAAAAAAGTCATACCTCTTAAGCAGATGTAGGTTCTCTTACCTCAGCCTTATGGATGAGTAAAGCAATGAAGGCATATAACACCCTATGTGAAAGGTGAAATTAGATAAGTAAAAACATTTGAGTTACTGTATCATTTTTTCAAACTGCTGAAAAGTCAAAGTGTCATTCAATCTATTTTTTTCCAACTGCAGATCCCTGTTGAAATTCATTTAGAGTCTTGACTCTGTGTGTGCCTGCATATGTGCATCTTATTAGCATGATCTGGTTAGTGTAAACAAGATGTTTCTCTTCTACACACGTTTAAAATGGGTAACTAATCAAATTTTTCAACAGTTTAACTGATAGACCAATGCAGCAGTTGTAAACAGAAAAAGAAAAAATAGAAAATGCTCAGTAGCATTCTTTAGAAGGGATATTTAAAATATAAGTGATACAGAAAATAAGAACAGTTTGTTCAAATGGTGACGTCTTAGCCATGAAAAAGCAAGAATTACATTTCTGCCTTAGTTGCTGTGGTAGCAGTGATGTAACGTATAATTTGAAAGTTTGGTTGGTTTGGGATTTATGGCTGTTCTTAAAGATTTTGCAGAATATGTTATGGGTGCTGTGTACTCTCTGAATAGAGGTGAAAGACTAAATATAGATAAATCTCTCATTTATATGTTTAAAACATGGAACTCCATAGCTTTTCTTCATTTTTTACTGACAATAAATAATTGGGGGGGGTTATATCTTTTTGGCATCAGTTTTCTAAACTAATAATGCGTCTTCTGTACTATTCCTCTTATTAGGAGGCTTTCTTCACTATGGTGCATTCCCAATACAAATGCTCTTAAGAGGTTCTGTCTTAGACATAGGAACTTTAGCAAAACTAGTGGTTGCATTACACAGATGTGTGGTTTTGAAACTTCAGCGACACATTTTCCCAAAATACCTTTTCCCAAAATTTGTGTGCTATTCATGTTAAACACTTAAATTATATTAATACTGAGGAATTTAATGGTCTCATTCCAGTGTACACTTTTGAAATGTACGTGTTTTGTAACTAATCCTTGGATGTCTATATTTTGTAATATTCTCTTTAATTACCTTAAATGTCTGGCTTCTTATGATCCAACACCCTAGTTTGGCCAATAGCCCATACATTAAGGTGAATATTCTCCAAGTTGTAAGAGTATGTGGGTCAATGTAGAGTGAACTTCTCGTAGCTGAATTTTCTATTTAACAAGAAAAGGCTGCTTTATGATAAGCAGAGAATGTCAGTACTTTTAAATAAATCCTTTATATTAATCCTTAAAGAAAATTTATTTGTTCTGACAATTGATGGTACTTTTAAGCCAGAATTTTCCAATAAGTTCTGTTCTTATTCATAAGCCATACTCCTACTCCAGAAAAAAATCGAGCCAAACCAACAAAAACCAGAGAAAACCATCCCCAAAACCCCCAAACAGCCTCCCCTCAACAAATTTAAATAACCAACCAACCAGCCCTATTTACTCAGCTCTCACCAGTTTCAAGTGAATGAAAGTAAGTGAGTGCATTGGCTAGATATTCCCCTGATGAACTGATAAATGATGTAATCTATGGAGGGCTGCTCTTTTGGAGAGTTAAAGGGGGGAATTACAGAGTATAATAATACAGGAAAATCTGCTGTTGTTCTTAGGTTATAAAAATTATTGTATGTGTGATGAAAAAATAGATGAAAAGCGCAAGAAAACAAGTGTGCTTTGAGATCTTTGTTCCTGACTTTCTTGAAACTGTAATAGGTAAAATTTTCCTAAAATTATACGGAGTAATAAATGTAATAATAGGTACTTTTGGTATATAATTTAATGTTGCTGTCAAAAAATGAATCATTAATCTGTTTAGAATTAATATATAAACTCCTGGGAACATCCCACATAATAATTTAACATTTTACTTACATATATTCTTCCCAGATGTAATCTTTTTATTTTGTACTTGGAATTTTTTGTCATTGATTGGTTTTTCCCTTTTTTTTTTTTTTTGTCACTGCTACCTCTATTTCTGCAGGAACAAGTAGGTTATTGGTAAGTATTTTGACTAAATCAGACTTTACAAAGTTTTGCCTTAGTGAGGACCTCTTTTTTTTTTTTTTTTTTTTAACCCTCACTTATTTTGGTAAAAACTTTGTAGACAACAGACTAATTGTCTGTAAATGCTGTGCTTTCTCAGGTCTCCATTATCGCCTTGTTTGTGTAGTAGAGTAATAGTTCTCAGATTCTCCGAGAGACTTTTGTCTTCTGCATGCTTTCGAGCAGCATCATTATCTGTGCTGTCTTCTAAGATGCTGCCTTCTCCTGGGGCTTGCTCCTTTGTTCCTGTCTGCTGCGTTTCAAGTGCAGTGTTTACTTTGTCTCTCCCATTTCTTTTTTTTCCTTAAAACCTCCTATGCATTTTGGCCAGTTTGCTCAGAAGACTTCTCTGCATCCAACAAGATGCTCTGTTTCACTTTAGTCATCCTTGTTGACCATTATTCAGCCATTTTCACATCATACCCCTCTTCCCTTTTAACTATCATTAAATATATTCTCAGCATGGTATAGCCACCCTCTCCTCTTTAGTTATCATGCTTCGTGTAATTTTGGTCAGATTTGTTGTGCTGTACGGTACAAGTTTTCAAGATATTTACACCTGTGCATTTTGAAAAGGTAGGACTTGTTTCTTCTGATTTTGGAGCAACTCTTCCTACACTCTCTTCAATGATGTGATTTCTAATAGAAAATTTTCTTTAACCCTGATATGTTTTTGAAAGTAGTGACTTTATTGACAGTATGAAGTAGGGCAGGGGAGTGTAGACAAGCTGGTTCCCTGCACTTAAAAATTTGTAGTTGTCTTGCCAAATTACACAGTCGCTCAAGAAGTGCCTTCTTCTGACAAGAGAACACAGTTGTCCTGTCTGTCTTCTTCCACTTGTATTGTGAAATGATGAGTGGAAAGACCTTTTCTGGCTGTTTGAGAAAAATGTTGCTCCAGGCATTAAGAGAAAATTGAGGGAGTAGCAAAATTCAAGAAAAAAGAAAAACCAAACATATAGGTTCAGGAGAGACTGGGAATGACAGAATTCTTCCTCTTTGAACCGTGGTAGGTGAGTTAAGAAGAAAAAAGCAGTGGGAATATGGGGATTTCTGAAGTAAGAATTTTCAGGCATTTCATTGCTTAAAAGTTTTCAGACTTCCAAGCTGCAGTGAATTATTTGTCATCATAAGTGAGCTAGTTAGGCAGGTTGATCTTGCCTGCCGAATGTAAATAAAATATGTTTGTGCTCTGAACCATTGACTGTGCTTTCTGGCTAGTTGCTTTCTGAAGAAGGTAGTCAGTTGGGCTGAAAAATGTGTCCACACTGGCTGAACTTCATATTCAGACAACAGCTGAGCTCCACGAGGCTTCACCAGGTGGCAAGTGGCCCCACTTGTGTACAGAAGCCTCTGAAATGGTGATGGGGTTAGTTTCTTCCCATATTCCTTATGTGACCCTGCTGGTGAGGCTAGAAGGGGACCTTACTCTTGCCTCTGCTTGCCAAAGATCTGATGATGGAGAGATATTAGAGACAAGTGTCTTTCTTTTCTTGTCCTTGAGTCAGATTTTGGAAGGGAGTCATCACACCTATGTGAAAAAGAAGTGTGTTTCCTTGGGTTCTCTCCCCTGTCCCCCTCCCTTGGGAAAATACAGTGGAAATGAAAGATAGTCTTCTGGGCAAAGTCTCATTGTTAGGTGGAGTTTTTGATTGCTAGTTGAAAATGTGCTTCTTAAGCCTCATTAGCCAAAAGCTTAAATCTTCTGGGTTAGGGTGTGGGTGGAGCCTTTTTTATATGAAAACCAAGGCTTGCTCCCAGCCAAAGTTTGTATTCACACTTGTCAGTCTTCAGCTACTTCAAATCCATTGAGAAACTTGTAGTATGGAACTGTGATGGGAAGTGTCTGAAATGCAGGTAATGAAGTAGTAAGTTAGAGTGAATTAATGGCTAACAAGTCACTTGAAAAACTGTTCTTGTTTATGGTTTTGTCCGTTTGAAAGTGCAGATACTTGAGGATTTGGATGACAGAGACTTGAGCAATCTCTCATTTAGCTGAGATCCGAGTATAGATCTCTGCGGATGGCAGGATGGGTGAGGGAGTAACACTGACCCGGAAAACAGGAGGAGCTAAAAAGGTCTTTCCGTCTCCCCTTTGTTGGGTGCTTGCATTGATCTGAAATGTCACTCTTAAAAAGCTGTTCCTCTAATAACAGCTGTTCTCATATTTCTATTTAAAGTTAATATCAATCTTTCCACAGGTCTTTCCTGCCTGTAATTTCATCTTCTGGTTTGCAAGAGATACTAAAATGGGACATTTTTTCTCTCTCTTAATGGTTGTGTTCATTCAGTTTCTAAAACTGTGCAGCTGTCAATTATAATCATCATCACACAATACTTTTACATTGACACCCAAAGTTGTGAAGTTGATAAAGGCTTTGTTTATGAGTCAGAAAATGTCTTGTTCAATTTCTCATCTTCATTCTGTACTGTATTTTTCAGTGGTTGCCCCAGAGTATCTAACTTTCCCACTTACTAAGGTGAAGGGAGCTGAAGAAGTTACGTAATAGGATCCTGTCTTTTATAACTTTTTGCTGAGGAAATGAAGTATTATCCAAACATATATTTCCTAATTATTCTATGGTCTCCTTAACTAAAATAGTTCAGGTATTTTTTTTATCCCCCACTTTGTATATCTCCCTTTCCCACTGAGTTCTGTGGGACATTTAAATCAGAAAATACAAGAGAAAAATCCCCCTGGTTTCCCTCAAGGAATTTGCAGGTTTGTTTATTTCAGTGTTACAGCACAAAAGTGGGGAAGAAAACTGTACTAGATTATGAACCTCAAATCAGTAAGTGCTTATTTGTTCTTACTGTGGCTCAGTTTTCTAGAGAAGACTTAGCTTAGAATGTTTGTATTGTGTTCCTTATTTCTGTTTGATTTCATGTTCTGTCCCAAAGTGAGGAGAAGTATTTCTTTATTCCTTTCCATCTCCATAAGTCTTTCCAGGTGGTGCTGTGTTCTCCTTGCTTAGACAATTGACAACATAAGGAAGGATGAAAGGTAGAAAACTAGATGTGATTTTTCACTGAGACTTTTTCTTCCTTAACAAAAAAATAATGTCCATAAAATAGCAAACTTTCTCTGAATAGCCATTTGTATTACCTGCAACAGCACCTAGGTATTTTCCTCTAGAAGGTTCCCTGGGAATTGGTAATGCTCTTTTTTCTTTTGCTTTCTAACTCAGACTTTTTAAAATATTCTTTGTTCTTGAATTTAGTGCGAAGTAATTTTCATATTCTCTTTGATGGTTAAGGTGAACTTGCCAGGCAAGATGTTAGCTGTGTTAAAGCAATATGGTTTCATGTACATAGCTTCATGGTTTTGAGCTTACAGAATTATTCATTCTTTTCTTCCATTTCAGCTGTCTGAGGAGAAGAGAGAATTCTGTGACCATATAATTCTAATAGACCATGTGGTCTTTACTGGACAGCTTCTTCTTTTGTTTTTTTTAACTTCTTGAAGTTGTGAAAATTAGTTTACAGAGGAAGGGAATAATAGAATTTTATCTTGACCAGGACTGTTACTTCATCAAGAAGCTGAATTATTTCCATTTATTTTTCTGCTGTTCTTAAAATTTCAGTTCATAGTCTTGTACACAGAAAGAACAGAAAAGGAAGAAGTGGAAGAAACAAAGGCATTGTGCTTTGACTTTAAAATGTTATGCTATTTTTGTGCATATTCTTATAAGCCAACTTAAGAGAATTTGGTCTAGGTGAAAAAGTAGATGGATGCTGAAGTAGTTGGGGAAAAAATCCAACAGCTGCTTTAGGAAAACAATTCAAATCAAATACCACAGTGATCTGCTTTGGCTCTGTTTTCAGCCAACTTTTTGGAAGGCTGAAAAAACTAAATAAAATGTTAAACTTATAAGCACTATGGAGGGCAAAATTTGTGTTCATAATTTTTTTGACAAGTTAGAAGATGGAAAAAAAGATAAGAGTTAATAAATGTCAACAGAAATATAACACTAAAAATGGACTTGGCTAGCAACAGTTCTACTGGAGTTTTAGGGGCTGTTGTGAGACATGAGAAGAATGAGCCAGTCACCCTTTGGTTTGTTTAAAATGTACCTACCTATATATACACCCATGAAAGAGATATTGCTGTGTATAGATAGGTCCATATATACCAACACCTAGTGTAATGGAGCACTGTAATAGGTAACCATTAATTTCTGCTTAGGACCTGTGAAGTCTTAGCCTGAAAGCTGTGCCCAGTTCTTGGCAATGCACATGGCAAGGCTGGAGGGAGGCCAGAGGACAACAAGAGCAATGAAAGGTTTGGGCATCAGGGCCTGTGAAGAAAGATTAGAGTAATCTGTTTTTTTTCAGACTAGAGGAAAAAGATAGAGTGCACGCTTCCCAGTGTCTACATGTGTTTTACACTGAGCAGAGTTACTGACTGTTTCCCATGTCTACTGAACACATAAGAAGTAACTAACTCCTTTATTTTTTGGTGTTGTATTGTTTCCTTTTTAGCATCATTATGCAGGCTTTCTTTGTCATTTGATAGTTTGATAGTCATTTTACATACCACCCTCATACCATCAAATTTACTGGATTCTGTGTTTCCAGATTGTCTGTACTTTTTCTAAGTACCACAGAAAATGTGTGAATATGTAAGTAACATTTGTCGGGCTTCTTATTTTCAAAGACATCTTAGAAAAAGTGTATGAATACAAGGATTTCTCTTACGACTTCTTTAAATGCAAAACAAGGTGGATTTATCCATCTTATTTGAAAACACAAGGATATAGACTAAAATAGTAATTTGCTGCATACTTTAAAAGAGCAGCTGCTCCCATTCTACTTTTAGTTTAGCTTTGGCAGTGTTCCAGTTGATGTTTTCTGCTGAGAAGTTACTGATCAGGCTGATTCAATTTTTTGTGTTGGTGCAGGTTTTATTTGTGCCTGCTTCTTGGTGCAGCTGTTTAATATTGACCCAAAGGATCATCCACTCTTCTGTGCAGGTCTTACATGTTTCTTTATGTGCAGTTTTGTGACACTCTGCACTGTGTTGCCTGGAAGCTCTTAGCAGTTCTCTTTTTTTGCAACACAAATTAGATATTCCAGAATAAGTGCTGGCATGATTTTGTAAAAACCTTAGCGATCCAGGAGTTTTTTCATTGGATGTTTTATGTTTGCTCTGCTGTGCACTGAAGTGCAAGTTAAGCAGTCTGTTTGCAAAGCAAGGCGAACACATTAAGGTATCACTAGGAGGTTGAAATTGGTGCCGGTAGAGTGAGTGGCCACCATCAACCTTGTCACTGTGGGAGTTCCCAAGTCTGCCAGAGATGAAAATTATAAGTTTGGTAGGTGGATGTGAGAGAAGATGGGATTTCTTGACTAACTGGAGGTTCATATGTAAAAGATGTCAGAGCTTGAGGAAAAAAGATACATTCAGGAGAGAATGAGAGACAGAATTCACCTCTGATGTAAGTCCTAAAACTTAAGCAGATTTAGTTATTTTGCATTTTCTGTGTCACCTTGGGATTTTCTAGTAGCTGTACTGCAACTTTCTGTTCCGTTTGCGCTTCTTGTAATTGCAGTTTTTTCCCAGAATTTTGGTTTTGTTTTTAAGTAATGTGTTACTTTCAGTATTGTAGTCAAGTTTGTGAAACTAGATGATGGGAGTTTGTAATAATTTGGCTCCCTGCCCTCTTAAGGTTGCAGTTGTAAAAGTCATCTAGAGGTGTGTGCTTGCTCAGTTCTTTGGTGCTATACTTCTGTATGTTGGGAATGGGGTGAGAGGTAGTCCTTCAGTTGATTTAAGGGTATCATAGACTGAGTTCTCTGCTATGGGAGAAGGAAGGACTACTTTGCAGGGATGTGGCAACAGTGACAACACTAATGCAAAAGTGATAGTTGTCATCTGGGACAAAAACAAGGCATGCTGTGAAATCATCACCTTCCTAAGAGCTGGATTTTTACCTAGAAATCTGTTGTGCTCTCCTTGCAGAGAGTGAGAAAGTAGTTGATTGAGTTTCATAGGTTTTTGGAAGATACCTCATGTGATGCTACCTCATCTGATAACTGCTTCCACGTTTTTTTCCAAATGTCTACAAAACTCAGTAACACAAGTCATGTAGAGAGCAAGTTATTCCTGACCCGTTGCTGATTATTAAAGTCATGTGAAACTTTCTTAAATTGTCGGAATTGTTCCTTGAGAAGATGATAAAAACAAGCATAGGCTATAAATGTTGTTAGCCTGCTGGGCAGGGGTACAATAGAGTCTTTGTTTTTACCCAGTACTTAATTGTAAACTGGGTCATGAAACTATTGCCTTCTGATTTGAGGAAAGGTAGGAAAAGATGAGCTTTTTAAAGGACCTTCAACTGGCTTGTGGACAGTGTAGATTGTTCTATGCTTATTATATTTTTCAAATACAGTTAGAATAAAGTAAATATTCTGTCTATAGTCACAATAATTGTTCTTTGAGGTTGCTGAAAGGAGTTGTAAATGGTCATTTCCTTCACATAAAACTTACACTATGCATCTCTTGGGAAGATGGCTAAATCCAGGAGCTGGATTGCAGCAGAACATTGTGAAGGAATTGGACTTCACTTGTATTTAAAGAGTGTTTCAGCAAGTATTGTGAGCCCAAGACTCTTTTTCTGCTATTATGCTCATCTCTGGCGAACAGCTGATTATGGTCAGTGGAAAAACATATTTTCCACAAATACACCTTTTACTTCTGTCAACTAAGTTGTTCTTTAAAGTTTAGTTAAGGGATGTTCTCTGTTCTTTGAGTTCTTCAGTTCTGCACACTGAGTAGAGCTAGAGCAGTCAGGTATCCCAGACTTGCTGTGTCAGGAGGATGTTTGTAGTTGTTTAACTGTTCCCTGCACATCTCCCTGGCACAGGACAAGCCACAACAAAATGTACTGTTAAAATACTTACTGTATTGCTAGAACACAGATTATTTGCTAGGTTTAAGGGCAAGTGTATGCTAGTAAAAGCACATTCATCTGAGTACTCTAGGTGGATAACCTGAAAGATTTTTCACAGCTATCTTCAAGCACAGTTTTAAGTAAAAGCTATATTATTATGAAATTATCATTATTATTCTCTTAAGCTCTCCCCAGTCTTTTATTTGGATTAAAATATTTCTTCCAAGAATTCCTGGGATTACATACCTTCTTAATGCTGTTAACTTCAACAATATTTTTGAGGACCTGTTGGTAGTTGTCCCTGCCCTCTGTCAGTCCCACTTACATGTGCTCATGAGTGTAGGAGCTAGAAGAGTTCTGTCCTGAAAGCAGAGGGAACTTGTTAATGACTATCTCAGTGCTTAACTAGCCATGAACATAAAAGTTAACTTGCTGTAGTGCAAGCACTCCCTTCTGTCACAGCAGGACTTGGTCTGAAGCATGTAAGGAGGCTAGAGGCTTTTTTCACATCAAACTGTCTTGTCAGTTATGCCTTATAAAAGTGTGTAAATGAGAATAATGCATGGGTCTATAAGTCTAGTCAAAATCTAATAATCAGCAGCAGTAGGGTGATAAAGATTGAGAGAAAGTTTACTCTGGGTCAGTTTTTGAAGAAACTCCTAACAGAGCACTAATGGGTGGGTTTAGGTGTTTGGAGGACTGAGATACTAATTTTGATTTTAGTCATGTTGAGGTGTAGCCTGCATGAAGGAGACTACACAGCGGGTGAAAGGTCACTGATAAAGCTTTCAACTAGTAAAGTAATGCTTTCTACTAGTTTCCTCCAAAAAATGTTTGGCTGTTCTATGCTTATTGATCTGTTGTTTGTAAAAATACGGCTTGGGGAGGAGGAATAAAATTAAGGAAAGAAGAGCAATATTTAAACAGAAGTGTAAGATTGACACAAAGGAATAGATATGACTAAAATTGGAAGAAGCAGCACCGTACTTGATCTCAGGAAGTGGTTTGCAGCACATGTTGGCTGCAGCCCTGAGTTCCTTATGGTTGTTTGTAGCTGTCCTCTTTGACTTGCTTCCTATGAGCTGTAAGAAATAAATAATTTTCTTGATGAAGGAAGTGCAGTACTCGTATCAAGTGCTAATGCTTCAGGTTAGTTGCTTGATCTGCAGCTGGATAATAATTAACAGTAAAGATGAAAAGTCTCAGTCATCAGTTATTTGAAAGTGCAGCATGAAGTTGCTTGTCATCCTTGACTGATTCGGTTATGTGGCCTCCCAAGGTTAGAAGTACAAAAGCAAGAGGCAACAAACTACAACATGTGGGAGCAGGCCCACATGGGCGTGCTGGTGGAACATGCAGTGACCTTTTATACAGGTCTTCATCATTATTCTTCACAGCATCCAAGTTGTGCTTTGTGCTGAGAGTGGATGCAGATTAGGTACTTCTGCCAAATGTTGTCCTATTGGACAATCTGCCTGTAGGTGTGTACTCCTTAACAACTGTTATGCATCAGGATCCCTGTTGGTGGTTTTTTGTCTTTCACTTGTGTGTTAATTATTCAGCAGATCAGAATCAATCAGGCTCTTCCGTGGACTGTAAAAGTTGTCCAGCTGACCTTGTCCTTTAACTGGAAGACTGCTGTCTTTGGCAATGACATAAATAAAGGTATTAAGCACTTTTGTCATAGACTGTTATGCGGTTGCATCACAATCCAGACTGTCTTAATTATTCTTTACCCCACGTTGCCTGAGGCAGTGACCTCAAAAGCTAAACAAGGTCATGCTTGGCTAGGATGAGAGCAGTCAAACAAATTCAATGCTACAGGAAGTATTAGAGATTCAGTAGGTGAGGCAACACCCGTGAGTTAATATTTTCTCAGTGCCCCAGACTGGTAAAAGATGCTGCAGCTTGTATGATGAGATGTGAAACCAAGATCCTTGGTTAAAGTTTCAGTGCAACTCCTGGTAAAAATGAACGTGTTAATTCAGGATTCTTGCCCAAGTTCAAATGTTAATGGCTATGTCCTCTACACATTTGTAATTTCTGTTTTAGTAGTCATATGATCTTCTTGCTCTTGCCCTAAACTGTTCTTAAGTTGTTGAGAAAGTTTGTGTACCAGAGGTGCTGACAATGTTTGCAGTTGTCAACAGAATGATTTCCAGAAACAATGGTAGATTTTGAGATCTTTTGAAACCAAGGGAATCATATTCATGCAAGAAATGTCAGATCAAAACTGAAAAGCTTCCAGGATTTCTTTTTTCTTTCTTTTTGTGTGTGCAGAATAGCTTTTTGGCTTGAATATATGTATTTGCATAGTTGAGTATGCTCACACTTACGTATTTTTATTTTCCATAGGATTCAAGTGCCCTGTATGTTCAAAATTTGTATCTTCTGACGAAATGGATTTACATCTTGTGATGTGTTTGACAAAACCAAGGATAACCTACAATGGTAAGAAAGAAGTAAGCTGATAATTATTTATTCATTTTAAACAGCGGTGTGATAATAATCCTTTACTTAGTAAAACATTCTGGTAACTAGTTTGGTGGACTCAGAAATTATGGGGTTTTTTTGCTTGTAGTTTTTTTCAAATTAATTCCTAAGAATTTGGTCTTTGTGTACTGCATGCCAATATAATTTGCCATATGTCCTGCAAATATAAGATTTAGTCTTATTTGCATGTGTTTATGCCATTTTTTGACCACTGAACAGTGTGTGCTTATTGTCGAGTTGAGATGTGTAGCTTAGACAATCCTTTCATCTAATGTCATCAAGTAGTGAGGTGGATCAATTGAGTCTCCTGAGGACTTTATTATTACAGTAGTTTCACGAATATAAGCCGCACC
>VRYO01002734.1:42981488-43050095 GCA_009812075.1 Sialia sialis | reverse complement strand
GGCTCCTCAGGTCTGTGAAAACTGTTGCAATTTGAGCACCTGACACCAAACCCCCCCACCGGTGCGATTCTGTTACTAACTCATTACTTTGTCACACATGGATCCTCACTAAAAAAAAAAAAAAGTGCGGCTTATATTCGGGTGCGGCTTATATATGGACAAATCCTGTGGTCTGCCCGGCTACCCGCAGGTGCGGCTTATAATCAGGTGCGGCTTATAATCGTGAAATTACTGTACTTGACACGCTATGCATTTGAACACTATTCAAGAAAATTACACTTTCTAGAAGGAGCTAAATAACTTCTTTAGTTGATTCCATATGTGATACTTTGTAAAGATTGGTTGTATGTTTTTGCTATTTTAATCAAACTGGCCAATATCAAATGAATCACCTGTAGTGTAGTGCTGTTTTTTTCCCCTACTACTAAGCTCTCCTTATAGGCAAGGCTTAATGCAAGGCGAACAGGATTTTTGCCACTGAGATCAAACCTTTGTATCACTGTGGCTTAGGCTGACACTCAATTCTATGGCATGCACACCTAAAGGCTTGAGGAAACCAGGAATTAGAAAATCTTACTGAAATTTTAGTGCCTACTTTGGCAAAAAATCTTACAGTGCATCTTTAATGAGATTATTGTCCACCAGTCATAAAATGTCAGAACAGAATGCATTTAGAAAGAAATTATAGAGAGGAGAGAGAACTTGGAGGGGAACAGCAAGAAATTTAAAGTTGGTGCTCACAAGTTACATCAGGGAAAAATCTGATTCAGTGTTAAGTAAAAATGTCATATAATGAGGGGGATCAAGAAGAAGAGGTTGTGCAACCTCCATCCTTGAGCAATTCAGTCTAACTTGGTCATGCTTTGAGTGAGGGGCTGGACCAGAAGATCAGAAGTCCCTTCCAACCTAAGTTATTTACTACATAAATAACCTGCAATGTCATGGGCTCTTTGACCCTCCAGGCACCTTGCTGTTAGGCTATTCTACACTGGACCATTTTATTGAAACAAGTCTTGAAGAATGGTTTGGCCCATTTTATTCTTTGGATAGAATAATGCTCTCCAATACTACTGGCCCTTAATTAAAAAAATAATTTGAAATCATATGCTTAGAGTTGTGAAATCCATTTGAAAGCACAGTACTTAGGAAAAGTAAATATTTCTTTTTTCTTCCTGATGTTACCATACCTCTGTTTGAGAAGTTTTACTTCATCTAGCCGAGAGGGCTTTTTTTTCTCTTTATTTTTCCTTTTTAAATTCAGGTCTGAGCATTTTCCAAGATAAATTGTGTACTGAGGGATGTTGGATGTTGGAGAAAAGAGAAGCAGGCTAGTCGCCCCAGTCAGGGCAAGAAAATGCACTTGGCATCAGTTAGGGTGGAGCAGGAGGACGCAGACTGGCAGAAAAAAGCTCTGGCACTAGTCCATATGATGGGCTGTGCACAAATTTGACTTACTGAAATCCTTTTCCCCTGCTGCTTCCTACATGTACATGAGTGCACTCAGCTGACTAACTTTTGTTTGAAGATGTGGCAATTACATGATGTAACCTCTCAGTATCATTTATGATGTTTAAATCACAGCAGTGCCATATTCAGACTGCTTTTTCCTTCTTGCATTGTTTCAGCTTGCACACTGCTGGTTGGGGCCCCTTTGGGCCATCTTGTTACCTTTGCAGTTTTTTAAGTCAACAAACGAGCAGAAGTAAAACCTGTGAGTGGCAGCTGAAGCCACTCTGGATAATCTGCAGCATGGCAAAAGTGGTTGTGGGCAATGCAGCATGTCCTCTCTCAGTTTGGGAGTCTGTCTGCTGTACAGTGAGCCTCAAAAACTGATTCTAGGAAATTAGGTAGGCTGGTTTGAGAGAGATACAAGTACGGTCTCATTTTCATAAGCACTTCAGAGAAGTGTGCATTGATCCTTGTGGCTCCAGTTGGTTAGCTCCTGGAGTGATGGACTACATCTTAAATTATAGCCTGTAGCTGGCTGTTTAAATTAATGCAGCATGAAGAGATTGGGGATATGGCTTCTGAGTTGTGCAGTGCTCAGTTGTTACTTTGTGTTATAGATGTGGTCCCTTTAATGAGGCTAATGAAAGAAAATTAACTAGCAGATTGGTAACTTAATGCTGCCATGACTTCAGGCCCAGACCTGCATATGAATGTCTATATGCATGCATTTTTTTCTTGCCTGTTTTGCTGTTTGTCATCATGAGATCAGTGATGATTCTGCCTCTTTGCTATAGGCCGAGGACATCTCAAGTTTTGTTTGAGAGAAAAAAAGATGCTGCTGTCAACTTTTGATACCTGCTTCCAAAATGGAAGGCATTTCTTTGTGCTTTTACTTTCTCATTGTTATCTTGGCCTTATGCCATATATACTGGAATAGAGCCAACCAGTAATAATTTGCTTGTTTTGGTCACTGATATTTCTCAGTCCTATTATCACTAGAAGGAAAAATATCTTTTCTTTTCTTCCTTTTTTTCTCCTCGCTTTCTTTTTTCTGAGTTTTGTATTGCAAGTAGTTGAAGGGAGCTTTAGACTTTGTAGGTGCAGAAATATTTAGAAATTGAACAGTTGGATTGAATTGTGCTTATGTCTAGTTTTGTTCTAAATGTGTTTCCTCATGGTACTGTAAATGTATTAGTTGTTCTTTCTAAGAAACACCCAGGAGAAAATTGTGTTTTGTCATTCTGAGAACACAAACCTTTCTTCTTAAATATGAGTCTGAGGCATACAGTCTCCCCCAGAAAAATGTTACATGACTGTTTAGCTGTGATTTGAAGTTTAAATCAATTAATGAGTCCTCCCAGCCAATCTCTAATTGCTTTCTGAGCTACCTCTGTGCATTTCATTTGGCAGTTGAAAGGGTCAGTGAACTGCAAACTTGGGCAGCTGTCAGATTTACATGTGTTTTCTGAAAGAGTGGTCACAAAATTGTCTCAGTTCTATGCTGGAAGTTGTGCTGATTTTCATATAAATATATCAGTGCATTTTATTAGCCTTATTCTTTCAAAATCATGTGACTTGCCTGCAACAGAGATCTCATTGCTGACTCAATTAGGCATTTAAAAAGAGCTCTTTCTTTTTTTCTGTGGAACTTTGTTCCACATTTCTTAAACTGCTTGTGGTGTTCACACATGAACCAGCATCTTGGCATTTTTATACAAAAGCTGTTTAAATGAATGGTATTGTGCAAAAAACATCATGGTGTTTGGTGGCATTGTCTTTAAAAACCTCTTCTACCAATTAGCAAATACTATTACTTGCTGAGTTGCTGAGGAGCCACATGCACTGGTTAACCACAGGTTGCCAAATGGCAGTTTTTGAAGAAAGTGGGTTACTTGCTAGTTAACGGGGTTTGTTTTTTCTTTTAAATACTGTGTAGCCATACCTATTCCTCTGAGCTTCTCCAGAGTGTTAAATCAGGCCCTTTGCACCATCTTGTTCAAATTTGTCATGGTGACAAGCAGAGAGCCCACTTAGGGACTGCTCTCTGAAAGGTGTTGCTTAGACTGCAGCCCTGTGTTTTGGTCAAGTATGAGCATTTATGTGAATTTCCTCAGTACTTTGGAAGCAACTTACCTTAAACTCCTTGCTGATGATTACAGGTGCCTAGTGAAGTTTGGATTTTGAATATAATTATTGGTTATTTTGTGTTGTTGCAATATTGATACAGCTTTTTTTCACTGGAAGATGTTTTATGAAAAATTGAGGAGACAGGAGAGACTTGTGATTTTAGATGCTTTGCAACAAATGTACCCAATTCCTTCTGATGAAACCCTGCAGTTGGTTCTGAAATAGTTTTGGTTTTCATTTTTAAATTCTTTTGTTTGTTTCTCAGCACACTTTGTAAGACTCCATTATTGTTATTATTATTAGAGGGCCCCTCAGAGGGCAGGGAGAGCAACCTGGCACCAGGCCAGATGGGGAAGCCAGTGACCCTGGAGAGCTGGGGAGAGCCAGTCAGCTCACTAGACTGGTTGGCTGGCTTGGCGAGCTGGCCTGTCCTCTTTCAAAAGTT
Source organism: Sialia sialis (assembly GCA_009812075.1). Lineage (NCBI taxonomy): Eukaryota > Metazoa > Chordata > Aves > Passeriformes > Turdidae > Sialia > Sialia sialis. The sequence goes on along the minus strand of VRYO01002734.1, from coordinate 43,046,074 downwards.
TTGATTGAATTAGCACATTCCTGTGGAATATTTTGGGTTTCATCAAGTCAGCACTTTCTGTTGGAATGGTGTTCTACTGGAAACTTTCTAAGCTGATCTCCTCAAAGCCACTCGCTCAGGGGTGGTTCTGCTTTGACATCAGCGCTGCTCTCGCTCTGCGTTTAATTCACATGTGGCAGTGGGTCTGACTACTGGCCAACAGTTCATTTTAAAGGGAAAAAGATTTCACTAGTGTAATTCAGAGAGGAAGAATGTTGAGACATCCAGTGCATGAACTGCTGAAGGTTTTTTCCTTACTTGCAGCAAGGACTTAGTAATTTTTCTGTTTAAATTACAGTAAGTGAATTTTTTAGACCTATAATATTAAAAACCAGCAGGATATCAGACGTCACAGCAGGGATTACAGATATGGTTTTATATTAAAAATGTATCCAATTTCTTTGAAATGGAGAATTACTATGTGGGAAACTCTTACAGACAGAATATTAAGAATTAAGGTATGTGTACCAGAAGGAAAAACAGGAATGGAACTCAATGTGCTCCTCCTGTCTGGCAATGTACTTTGTTTCCTGGCATGTTGGGTCCCAAATAGTGGAATGTTCCCATGCTGTCTAATCAAATTCACAGAATCACAGGATATTCTGAGTTGGAAGGGACACACAAGGATCATTAAGTGCAGCTCCTTAGTGCATGAACCACACAGGGATTGAACTGACAACCTCAGTGTGATTAGCACCATGCTCTGACCAACTGAGCCAATCTCAAATTGACTTGGGCCACAACACTGCAGTTGATTCAGATGAGCAAGGATGCAAAGCAGGGTTGTGTTGTGATTTAAACACATTGATTTTTGCTCTAAATCAGTTTGAGGTGTTGTGTCAAGTTTTGTCTTGTGAGGAAAGCATTTCTTACTGGGGATTGCCATATGCTGAGGCCTGAATGTGAGCAAGGTCCGAATCTTGAACTGGAATCTGTGTAAGCAGTAATCCTTCTAGAGGAGTTGTCAGCATAGAAATGATGGCCATAACATGTGTTTTCATCAAGAACAGAGACTTAAATACTGGCATGAGTCACCTAAAGGACCAAATAAAAATGTTTTGGAAACATTCTTTGTGAATGGGGCTGACCTAATTTTGAATAACCCTAGTTAAAACTTCTGTTGATTGCTGCCTCTTTCAGTGTCTTTGGGGCAAGATACTTATGCCAGAACTTGTTGAGTTCATATTGCTCAGTAGAAGAAAAGAAAAACACTGCACCTTAACCTAATACTTAAAGCACCAAAATGCATGATTCTGGTAGTCCTGCCCACTGCAGTGACTTGATTTGCTTGGTCACTTCTGTGCACCAATGGAGAGTATTTTATTCAGCAGAGCTGATGCTCTCAACTGTTTTGACTGATACACTCAAAATTTCAGGAATGAAAAGAATTATTAACTTCAAGCTAATTTCTCTGCTGGGGTTCCTGAGATCGTACCCTGAAAGACCTTGCAAAAGGGCATCTTGCCAGTCTGCCTGGAAAAGCTTAAGCCTTCCTCCTCGTCCTCATCCTTTAATAGGACTAGACTTTTAGCAGAGCAGTACAAAATAATGCTAAGGCAGATCAGTTATTTCATTCCTCTTCATCCAAGGTGTAAAATTCTCCATAGAATTTCTTGATTCTTTCATTTTAAAAGTTTAACAAGATTCTTGGCTAAAAGTTTCTAGCTTCTTACTCTGCCCTAGGTGTTCTGTGCTCTGTCCTCAGGGATGCTGGGGAGACAGAAGAGCATACTTTAAAAGGTAGTTGTAACAGAACTTGTAAAAAGACACTTATTGCCTGCTTGCAGTTAAAGTAGTGGTATTTAGTCTTTCTTTTGATCTTGTGTACTCGTGAACACCCTCTAGAGTATGTAGGAAGTTCATTCAATTTCCCTGATGCTTTAAAATTGTTTTCTTCAGTAGTTCTAGAAAATATATAGAACTGTTGAGCTTTTGAGATTTTGTTTAATGTGGTGACAGTAGAACATTATTATAGTACATGAAGTTTTAATCTCAGACATTTGCACAAATGTTCTTCTGTGAATTCGTATAATATTGGCCCCGACTTTTCATAACTTGTAAATCATTATGAAATTTGAGGAGAGAATTGTCATTTTAAGAAGATAAATTGTGTTTGAAGTAATGTTTGATTACAAGATATTGACTGGTTTGTACTTTCTTCCTTTAAGAATTGTTGATAAAGTTTGAACAAAAGCAAGCTTGTACTGATATTCATCAGTCTAGGCCAAAGATAGCTAGTTGTCCAAACCAGACTGCCAAGAGGAACTGTGGCAAACTTCATTTCTTCCTCTTTGTGTTCAGTAAAGCTGTATTTCCTTCCCACCATCCCAAATCTCTCCTTCAGCAGTTTTTGGGACCTCACAGAGGAGCATCACTGCAAAAGCAGCCTGTTACATTTCAAGTTTGTTGGGAAGGGAGGTTGTTCATCTTGAAGAGTAATGCTGATAAATGTCACTAAATAACACCACACTCTAATTCAACTTGTGCAAGCTGTGCCTGCCTCCAAAAGGGAGGCGGTAGGACCTGCTTCAGTGACCCCATTCCAGCCTTAGTCACTGGATGAACTGGGTCAGTCTCTTACAGTGTGGAGTTGCAGCACTTTAGAAGCTGCAGTCTCTTATCTTTCCTCCACACCCACAAACTGTCAACCCTTTGCTATGGAGCCAAGAAAGTAAGCTGTGTGTTTGTAGTGGTGTGGCTGTGAAGAAAGCTCATCAAATGGGAACACAGTGTAACTGACAGGGAAGTACTTTGAATGTTTGGAGCAGCAACTCCCAGAACTGCAGACTGCCCCGTTTATCTGTGCAAGATACTCTCGTGGAGATGGAGTGGTGGTGGTTGAAGTATCAAGATTGCTTATTATTTTACTTTTCATGCAAGAGAGAGGTGGGATATAGAATTTTAAAGAAGTTATGACAGCTCACTTTCATGGTTCAGGTTGGAAATGCTCAATAGATGATGCTGGATTTTCTTTCTACTGAAGTAAAGTCAACATTGGACAAAGCTTGGATCCTGCTGAAAAGGACACAATGCAGAGATCTCTCACCTATTAATATCTTAAACTTTTCTCTGATTTGGTGTGCACGTGACTTACTCTTTTAACAAACCTTTGGGGAGAAGTACTTTCTGTGTACGTTCACTTTCAGCCAGGCCTAAATCTGCTAGACTGAACTTCCTGAGAGAAAGCCAAGGCAAAATAGCTTCAATGTCACCTCATACTTAATTCAGTTCTTAAGAACAGGATAACGTTTTTTTTTTTTTTCTCAGTATACTGGAATTGCCTTTATTTAAATGCATACCTGTACCATGGGAATATTTTATATGCAGCACTGGATAAATACAGTAAGGCTTTTGGCAGCTATAGAAGAAGCCTGCTTGTTTCTGAAAGAAATAGAGAAAATGGGATCGTTCATGTGCTGAATAGCTCAAGTAATTTCTTTTGCCTATATGCTACTCCTTAACCTCAGATACCACTGTTGTCCTGGTGTTGCACGGGCAGATACACCTGTGAACCAGTGCCGCAAGGAACACCTGCAGGTGACGCGAGGAGGGACGCAGCCCGGCGAGGAGGGGACCCGATACCTGCGCTGCTGTGTGGTTGTGACTGCCTTACATAATGTCAGTGCAGCAGCCAGCTCAGGGACAGCTCAGTGCGCTGGGAGCGTGCATCATGTGATGCGGGCAGACAGGAGCTACCTTCCATGCCTTGCGCTTAATCAGTCTTTAGCTCAGAGAGGTCATTCAGAGGATGTCATAAATCGCGTCTGCAACTGCTGCAGTCTTGTGACTGCTGGGAACTTAGCTCCAGGGGAAATAACCTTCCTAGTTTTGCTAGTTTTGTGTGGTAATTCTGCAGTCTTTAAAGCTGATACCTCTAAAACCTTAAGATTTTACTAATTTGCTAGCAGCAGTCTGCCTTTTTTTTTTTTCTTAGTTGCCCTGTGGAGACAAAACCTTTTCTAATCATAGAACTACTTGAAATCATTAGGTTTTTAAAAATAAATGTCAGAATACATCTCACTGAGATTGAGTGATCTGTGTAGGAATTTTATGGTATTTCCTTCCCTAAATTTCTTTTTTGCAGGAACTAATACAGATTATTTGCAGATCAGGACTGTCTCCTTTTTTTTTTTGTTTTTTTTTTTTTTTCTAAAGACATATAAAAGACTAAGAGGCACTCCTTCTGGCTTAGAAGCTGCCCCAAGGGCAGATGAGTTTGAAAGTACTGCCTGAAATGTCATTTGTAATTTTTTTTTTTCAGCTTAAAATCTTGCTTTAAAACCTGCTACCCTTTGATTACTTTAATAGTTCTGTGCTTCTGAGCTTCAGACTCAGCCCTTCAATGTACAAAAGAAGTCAGTCCAGGTTTTATAGGGGATTTCAGTGATAAAACAAGCCAATTTTCTCAGAAAAAGCTGGGCAAGAACACTGCTGGTGTGATAGAGACCTCTCACTTCTAAGCTGCGGTTATTATTGCTGCTTACACAGGGGAAAAGACTAGTTCCTAGTATTTTTAACAGAATCTAGTGATTCTAGAACAGGATGTAAAACATCTACTGACATAGGTAAAAAACCACTAGAACTTGTCTATTCTATCCTCCCTGGGGGAACCTCTTTGCTCCCCAAAGTTTGTGTAACTTTGTCTCACATGGCTACAGGTTTGCTCAGGTTCAGAAATAGCCCCAAGTTCTAACACACAGCTGAAACACGAGAAACTTCCCCGGTGTTTAGTGCTGAATTATATTAAAACTCATGAAACCTTTTTAAAATGTTCTCATAAAAACCTCAACTTCCATTTTAACCCTGCACTAACAAATATGTAATTTGAAGCCTTACCAGATTTTCATCATCTTGACCATGTTCCTCATGCCCTTCTTCCTTGTGTGGAGTTTCATTAGATACTATTCATGTGTAATGTTAGGTATTTGATAGCCCATGTGTAACTAAGCAAGAATGTAGTATTGCCTGTTAATTTTTAGCCCATAAATAATGTTTATTTGTTTGGAATGAAGAGGTGGAGGAAGAAATAGTTTGGTTAACATTTGCCTTTTTTCTTCTCCCAGTTCCAAGGAAATGTATTTTGATCTATGGCTTTCTTAGCTGAAATGATGTCATAATGGTGTTCAATAGTTTCGGTAGCCTTTAAATTGAAAAAAAAACCAACTTTAATATGGCTATAGTAATATACTGCCAGATTATGAGCATGTACCTTTGAACAAATGCTGGAGAAGTGTCTTTGGGGACTTTTGGTTTTTTAAACACATCTTCCACATTAATATTTTTGTGTTATTGTTTGTGAATGGTCATGATTGATGAGTACTATTGGAATTGTGCTTGTTTTTTATTCCACTTAGTCGCTTTAAAATTAATGGGAAGGTTTATTGATGGTTTCTTTTTTTTGTTTGCATTTTTTTCATCCTGTTGCAATTCGATACCTACATACTGAGTATTTCACTGGGACAGTAATAACTTGTAGGTACCTGTTAGCACCAGAAATAATCCCTATGCTTGCTGCAATAAATTATAACACTGGATAATGGGCTAGAGTAGAGCAGAAAAATAGAGATAGCTTTGAGAACTCTGACTCAATATCTGATGTTATCAGAACCTTTTGCATTCAGACATGTTTTGCATTCCATCTATATCACAAGGATAATTGCATTTAAAATAGGAATAGCTTGTAAAAAGCAGTCTGTCTGCTGTGAACAGAAAAGACAGACAAGTAAAAAATTATGCAGTGATTTATATCCTTGTCCCGTGTATGCATGTTAACACTAGACATTGTGTTAATCTGGAGAAGGGTGATCTGAAGCCTGCTGGGAAAAGTACCTTCTAGGCCTAGCACCTGGCACTGGGGTTAATAAGCCAGACTTCATGAACACGGAGTTTTGGCACCAGTATTTTCATTGTGTGTTGCTTGGTAATGTGTTGTATCTTCTCTAAGGATAGTGTCTTAGTCACACACACCTGCTTTTTCTCCCCCCTCCTGTTTTACCTTAGGCTCATAGTTTCATCTTTCATGCCATCTCCCTGTGCTCTCATTTTGCATCAGATCAAACCGAACTCCTCTGCTTGGAATGAGTCAGTTACTTGGCCAGTGTTAAAAGACTGGAAAAAAGATTTGGCAAAACTCATTATGCTCAGGGCACCTGTAGGAAGCCTGGAATAGGAACCTGGAAAAGGACACAGTGAACAAAACATGACATCAAATCCTTCATCCAACTTCAAAACAAGTCACTATTAAAGAAACCAATATTGCCCAGACAAATAGAATAGATAACTTCATCTGAGCTGCTTTCCTTCATTCCCTCTCTGCCTCTGTTTAGGGACACTTACTGCCCTTCTCTTTCCTTCTTTGAAGTTTTCTAATGTGCTTGTTTTATCTATCTTCTGTCAGGTGAGAGTTCTCATACATTTCATTAGGCCAACATGTCTCCATCACACTCCTAGTTCATTACAGAGCATGAAGAATGAAACATCTTACTTAAATCTTTGCAAAGCAAATTCTCTGGCTTCTGGCTGTTATTTCAGTGATGGTGAATGGTTGAAGACTTGCTATTTTGAAAACCATTCCCTGCAGTCTTTTAAGTCTTCTTTTGTGTTGGGAATAAAATAAATTTAACTCAAAAAAGCTGACAAAGCAAAAGGGATTTCCCAAGCCCAATAGGGATCTTTTTGAACAGCCACATCAACATCCTGCACTTGTGAGATCTTATCCAACTTAGATCTTTCCTTCAACTTGATCAGACAGTCATCTTCTGTTGTTTGCTCTGCCTTACCTGCCAAGTTTTTAAGAACATTGTTGGTGATTTGGAAAATTTGTTCATTTTAACAGACTTACAGCATCTGAGCAAAGTCTTCCTTCTGACTGTAAAGTTATGGGAAGAGCCCTGTCTCTGCAATGTATTTGGAAGGAATTCTTCACCCTTCTTCTGACTGCAGTAGTAGTTTTTCTTCATGAAATCAGTAACTCAGATACCCAAGTGATTTACTGCCAGAAGAAGCTTTTATAGATAAATATTCTTGGGATTATATGCTTTGGTGGGGTTGGGGTTTTTTTTTTGTTGTCTCGGTGATTGAGTGGTCGTTTTTCTGGTGGGTTTGGGTTTAATGTTTGTTTTTGGCTTTTTTTTTTTACATTTGATAAAGAAGTTATTTGCTATGCAAGCTGGAATTCAGGTCACTCATTTTTCCTGTGTTACCCTACTTGGTAACCCTGTCCATTGCTTAAGTGGAAACGGTGTGGTTCACCCACCTTTGAACTGGATTTCTGGATTGCAATCCCAAGTTTTCAATAGACCTAAGTTGATTTTTCATCTATTGTAGCAGTTTCTTAGTACTTGATGTGTATTGGTGGATACACATAAGCAGCACTTCAATATTTTGCTTTGTATTTCTCCTGAACAAACAAAATTGATAAAAGATCTGCATGTGTGGATCCTACGCGTCTGTTCTTTCTTGCCTGCTTCCATAAGTTTCCTTCATCCCAGCTCTATCTCCAGCTCCCAGTAAGAAACTATCCTCTCTAAACTCAGCAGACTCTGTCAGCAATACGTGATGGTTGCCTCTGGCCATTTAATCAACCACTCCTCCTTTGGTAGCATATTTGTGGTGTAAGATCCTTTTTGATGGTAAACTCAGCCTTGAGAAGTGTAAATCATTCTTACTGATGGAGCCAAGGAGGATGTATTCCCCAAGAGAGCCTTTCTTTACCCTGTTTCCTAAAGTATCTTGTTTTGCTGCTGTTTTGTTTCTTGTGGGTTTGCCCCTTTACATGCTGCTTTTAACTCCTGACATTGAAGATTAACACGAGATAACCTGAGAGGTCATGTAATACTAGTGAAAAACCAAGAAACCAGCCTGAAGGCAGCTTCCTTATTCCATGTGCTGCAATGAGCAACGTTGATTCAGGCAGCATGTCCTAGGGGTTTCACATGGGGCACGAGTTCACTATGGCTGCATTCAAGATGTTTTCACCCAATCACCTTCTGAGAAGACAAAATTTTTTATTGCCTCCCAGAAGCAATGTTTCTTACAAAAGCAGGGTAAGCCTTGTTACAAAATACAACATGCCAAGGAGGACTCTTCAAGAACGAGGTACCCCTTGGGTCATTCAAAAAACAAATACATGTCAGTTCAGTTGGAATGGGTACTTAGTACAAGATGGGTAAGGCTGGCAAAAAGTCTTTTTACATCATGTTCTGGAGGACAAGACACTTTATTTGTGGTTCATTTATGAACAGGTGCAGCTCTTTGGCCCACACCTTGACTAAAATTTGACAATTTAAAGACATGGCACTTACAAGTGTGGTAAATGGAACTTATCTTTAGAAGTCAGCGCAGCAGGCGAAAGTTATTTAGCTACCTTGAGATTACAGTAATTTCACACTCATAAGCTTCACCTGGTTATAAGCAGCACTTCCGGGTAGCCGGGAAGACCACAGAATTTGTCCATAAATAAGCCGCACCAGGTGATTAGCCGCACTTTTTTTTTAAAAAAAAAGTCAGGATCCATGTGCAACAAAGTAACGAGTTAGTAACAGAATCCCACCAGCACAGGGTTTGCTGTCGGGTGTTCAATTTGCAAATAGTTTTCACAGACCTGCGCAGCCTTTAAACACAGCCCCAGGTGCCCTCCCCATGCCGCAGACCCCGGCACTCCCACCCCAGGCGCTGACAGTGGCGGCTCCCCACCTGCTCGGCAGTGGTGGCAGCTCCCCGCACTGCTCAAAAGCGGCAGCCCGCTTGCCAGTGGCTCCAGCTCGCTGCTCACCTGGCAGCGGCTCCATGGCAGCTCCCTCCCTGGCCGGCCGCGGCTCCGCAGCAGCTCCCCACCCGGCCGGCTCACGCTTCCGGGTTGGCATTTCACCGGAATTTGTCCATAAATAAGCCACACTTCCAGGATTGGCTCAGTTCTTCAGTGAAGTAGATGTGGCTTATCAGTGTGAAATTACTGTATTTAATGTCTAAAGGCATCTTAAACTGCAAGCAGACTGATTTAACAGATGTTTGAAAGACTTAAGCAGTAGTTTTAGAGTCAATCAGATAATTGTATTGAGACCAAATCTTGAAATACTGTGGAAAGGCATAGTCACTGGCAATAAATCTCAAGATGGGAGGACACAACATTTCATGGCCAGTTGGGCTAATAGAATTTATCTGGTATGAATACTTATTTTACCCCAGCAGTTTCTGCCAGAAATGTGAATATGGACTGCGAAAGCTGGTACACTGATAACAATACCACAGGAATGACTGGATGTTGATGCTTGGAAGCAAGGAGTTTTGTGTCTCTAACTGCTTGGCCTTTTTTGCAAAGCCTAGCTTTTCACTGGGGACCCTGAGATGGAAACTTGACTTTGTCTGTGAGCAAGATACCTTAATTGGACATTGTATCAAACCAGTGTTATTTATACTTGGGATAGATTTTTTTTTTTCTTTTTCCAGAACTGTAACTTCTATTGGCACCCTGTGTCATATAGCTCCAGCTGGGTTTCCCTTGTGCTTGCTGAAGCTAAATCTCTCTACAAAAGAACTCAGTGTCCCTCAATGTGCAAATACTTCTGCCTTCTATATTAATTAGCTACCTGGATACAATTATATTTAGGCAAACTATGACTACACAACACAGCCTTTTTTACTCCTGCTCTCTAAAATGTATTTCTATCAGTACTACTTCAGTTTTTATCTTCATCTAACCAGAAGTACTTTTTCTCTACCATAGACTCGATTGTTATCTGTCTGAACAGGAAGTATCTAGCTATTTCTCAGAATTTACTAAGCTCAGAATGTCCCACAAAAATTGAAATCCAGTTCTTCAAATATGAGTGAGCTAAGAAACAATGAAACTTCTGCAGCCATCTCCTTCCATCTCAGCCTGATGTTGCTACACAAGTATTGCCACTTAGGCACAATTCTGCAAATATTTTTCTTATGTGACTTTCCCTTTGTTTTGTGTGCTCCCTCCCTTTTACTTCTGTGTTTAAAGAAGAGGGAGCACCAAAGACTGTAGACGGTGCATGTGCAGGAAGTCTTTCATGATGGATATCTGTTTGTACATAGCTGTCTCAGTCGTGGACCAACACTGAACAATGTGAGAGGGGTGGGGAAAGCAAGGCTAGCGCTTGGACTTTGAGTAGAAAATTGTAATGGGCTGCCATGTTGAAAGGGATGAAGGGTGAGATGCTGAACAACATCACCGCACACCCCAATCCAACAATTCATCAAGCACTTTGTCAGTATTTGATGAAGTGATACATTTGCTGTAGCTTGTTAGCTTGCTTTGGAGAGGTTTAGTTTTTGTTTATTGTGGCTGGGAAGGTATTTGTGGATTGCTTAAGTTCTAGGTATTGTCACAATGAGTCATGTGTGCAGTGGTGTTTGGGGTTATTGTATGCACAAAAAGTTACCACCTGTACTTGTTTGATTAGCACAAGGATATTGGGTTTTTCCAGCAGCATAAAAGGGAATTTGGATTTAAGTAATTCAAGGGAATTCGGATCTAAGTTATTCACCTGCTCAACTTTGTGTGGTGTGAATTCTGAAAACTGCTTAGCTGTCGTACAAGTTAAAACATTGGATGTTAAAATCTTCGCTTTTACATCTGTTTCAGAGGAGGTGGCTTACATTAGAGCAAAAAATTATTCTAGTTAGGAACCTACTGCTTCTTCAGAAGGTATGTTCCCTGCTGAGGATAGTGAAATTCCACTTCTGGCTATGAAGGCACAATCTTCATAGGTGAACTAAGATAATGGCTTCAGCTCTGCCTTGCTCAGTCTGCTGACTGACCCCATAGCTGTGAAAGCTGAGTGGCAAAATAAGCATCTGCAGTGACAGCTGAATGATGTTACTCCTTCTGATGAAGCTCTGAACACTTAAGGATCGTCTGTCTTTCAGAGTATCTTTCTGCCTCAACTTTTGAGCAGCAGTGGATAGCTGATCTGGTTATCCAAGAATGATCCCTAGAGAATCAAGAGTATTCCTCTTGTGGCAGCCAGAATACTGAAAAACAGTTGTAATGTCGAAGAAACTGCTGGCTCTCCTAGTGCTTAGGATGGATTGGGAAAGACAGGTTTTGCTAGCACTCAATACCAGTTTGCAGAGATAATCACTGAGCTATATGAGAGAAGTACATCCCGTGCTTAATGGTTTTCCTTCCATTCTACTGTCTACTTCTCCCAAGGACATTAACCCCATATAAGAAGGCTGTCCATATAATTTGTATCAGTTAAAAATATTTCTCTCTTCCTCCTTCCTCCAGTGCCTGCTTTGCAACAGAAAATTAAATGAGATGATGGAGGGCAGGAGGAGTGGTAGAAAGTACAGGTCTAGAGAGAACACATTTTAGGGAAAATGAATGTGAAGAGGAGGAAAGCATAGTAAGAAACAGCCAGGAAAAAAATGGAGAGGGAGGAAAACAGATGTGACCGAAGCCATAAAGATTCAGTAAATCACATCAGTAACATTTAATAAGTGTGTAATCACATACACACATGCTTCTTGGCTGCCAAATAGTAAGATAGCTGTGGAAATGTGTAGGTCCTCCTTGACTCCTTGTGATATCAGCAAAGGTGATAGCAATAAAAATGTAGAGTTCTGCAATATGGATGAATTCATGTTCTACATGTGAACAAATATATTGGTTTCTAGATGTCTAGAACTCTACATACTCCATTGAAAAACAAGCAGAGATAGTCTCTGGTACTTTACTAAGATAGTCTGTAGTCAACAGCTTCAAAGTTGAATGGATGTGTAACAGATGCATGGTAATATGTACTATTTAATAAAGTTTCATCACTATTTTTAAATAGCTGTTGTTTTACCAACAAGCTAGTTGTGATGGCAGCTTCCATGGACATTTAAAGTTTTAAATTTTAGAAAAAAATATAGACATTTTGAAAAGTTGTCATAGTGAATTAGGTCAAGGTGTTTCTAACCTGGTGTTCTGTTTCCAGTGAATGCCCAGAGAGAAGTAAAATAGTGCAAACATAAAGTGATAGCTCCCAAAATATATTGCCATCTCCGTGATTTGTGACTTCAGGTTTCTTGAGCCTAGGGCTATATCTGCCTGTGTTTTAAAAGGAAAAACAAAAAGTACCAGCACAGATTTTAATTACCTTATCTAGAAGGTGCACAGTGCATATGCTTTTGCGGTCCTCAGTTTAAAGACACTTTAATCACAGATACTGCCTATAATCATCATAATGGCTCAGTTAGTGGCTTCCATAATTATTGGATGTATTTTCAAAAGTTTTAGGAAAAGTTTTGGATTGATAAAGTATGTACAAGCCTGTTTTTTAATCCTCTACTACCTGTTTTGCTATAAATGGAGAAATTGTGTAGGACTTTTTTCCAGTAAAGATAAAAGCAGAAGTTTAGGAGGAAAAATCACTGACAACCCAAAGTTAAAACTGTGGTAGCTAGGGATAAAGGAGAAGAGGAAGAGATACTTGGATCAGACTCAGGAGCTTTTGCAAGCTCCTTGCTCTTTTGTAAGATTTCATCTTTGACACCAGTCTTTGGCTAGTGAATACTTGTTCAAGTAGCTGGGAAGGTGGAGGAGTGTTTACCTCCTGTTAGATGCAGTGCATGTGGATGTGAGGTGTGGTATTTGTGTATGTACCCACATGTGGGCGAAATGGAAAAATGTGGCTTGTTTCCTCTTCCTAGTTCCATTTAGGTAATACACTGATATAAATGTTTTAATCATAACATTGATGAAGTTTTAAGCTGCTTTACTCTTTCCTTTGGTTTGTGTGTTTTGCTGTTTGTTTGGTTTTTTAAAAGGGAAAAATTATAAAATAAAATATATCTGCTGAATCACTCTGCAGCAGGAAAAGAAACAAAAAACCTTTTGAGACTGCAGTGGTTCTGTGCAAAATGATATACAGATTTTTCTATAACAGTTATGTTTAAAAGTCATTGTTAAATGGCCCTTAAACTGACTTCCATCTGATACAAGCCAGTGTTGGTATAGGAGACTGCTGTATAAAACAAGTACGGAACAAATTCTGACTGGATCCAGGTCTAACAGGATTATTCACTCCTTTGTCTGAGATTGATGATCCGAAAAATGGTCAAAAGGTAGTCAGATCCAAAGTGTCATAAGTCCGTGAAGGATTGATTTTCTTGTCATCACTTTACGTGTGTAATTAATTACAAGCTTAATTTATAAGGGTTTAGAGCATGTCAACATGCACGTTACACATGGGCATTTACAGCAGTTGTTTTTTTTTTTTTTTGTACTCGTACCTTCAGTATTTATACACATGAGCCTTAAGTAGGATTCATGAATTTTACACAAGTAGGGAATGCTGATTCCTCATTATTCCAGAGGAAGAGGAGCATTGAGACCTGTTAACCTCTCTGCAGGGGTGGCAGAATGCACCATGTTTCTGAGGTCCAGTCTATGCCAGCCATCATTTGCACCAACTCCCTCTGGCATGACTGGGCAAATCCCAGTGTGTGTTTGGTGGCTCATCCCAGTTGGAAAGCCTGGTGTGAAGCCTGGGAGGGTGGCGAGCTGTTTGCCATGGACTTGTGCAGTAGGGCCAGTACTGGCAGGAGGGAGAGTACAGGAATACTGGAGGGAAAATAAAAGGAGTGTCAGACACTTAGGCCAGAGCTAGTGGGAGATACAAATGTTTAAATTGGCATCATGCCCTAATGTTAGCCAAAAGGTGCAGAACCTTGTTAAATTGCTCAGTGGGAGTTCAGACCCAAGCACTGTGCAGTCTGGAGAGTGCAGGATAAGCCAGACATGTACAATAGAGAACGATGGGAAAGCTGTTCTCAGGAATGCTTTCTTTTATAAACTGTGTTTTTATCGGACATCTTTTTAATTTCTGTTATCAAAGCCTGACTAAATGCTTCCCTCTCGAGAATGCTTGAGGGAGTGAGACTGGGATTTAATTCACTAGAGATATCTTAGTCCCATTTTGGTTTGGGTAGAAGCTGCTAAAGGGATCTGATAAAGGGACTCCATGGAAAAAGTTACTTCTATTAGGTGTGCTCTGTATGTATGATACACACTTGAATTATCAATGGTGCTGCTTCCTACAACCTAACTATGAGAAATGCTCACAGGAATTCTTGTAAAGCTGTGCAAAGAGGTGATCTAGGAGGATGAAGTCTGACACCATCAGACAAATATTGATATCTTTGTAGCCAGACAATATCTGGAGAGTATTTGCCTCCTGGTGTCAAATATTCTTTGTATTAAAAAAAAAAAAAAAACCCCAAGCAGCCAAATACCAAAATCCAACCTCAAGGAAGTATTTATCCTTAGCACCCTCTTCTGGGCAAGTTGACAGGTAAGAGTTCTTAAAATCTTTTGTATTATTTTAAATCACCTTGTCTCCTCAGTATCTCTAAAGTTCTGAGAAGCTTACAGCTTCTGATTGAACAACAGGAGTTTACTGTGCGTAAAATACATTTTAAAATTTTCTTTGTTGTGGTGGATGTATACTGTTAATTATTTTGTTTTGAATTTTTTTCTTTATAATAGTTCACTTCATGCTAGATATTTTTCACATCTCCATGAAGGTGCTACACACATGACATTATACAGTATTTTTAGCATAACCAGTGAATATAGTGGAGACTGAAATAAGCACTGCTTCAGAAACCCAAACACCTGCAAGACAGCTGACTGTCATTTAATTAAAACAATGTAGACCTAATTTCCTTTTACTTTCTTGCTGCCGTGGTGGCTTTCTAGTTGTCTGTCCTTCTCTGTGTTTGGAATGCCAGTGGTGATGGAGCCACAGGAAAGAACAGCATAGAACTGCTGGTTTCTCAGTCATAGCTGCAAAAGGTACTCTGTAAGCAATCACTTGAGGTGCCTTTTGGCAAAGAAGGGAAAGCTTTTCCCGTGAAACTATGGGAACTTGAACAACGTGGAGTTCACTTTGCCAAGTGTGCACCTTTCTGATCCGCCAGTTTGGTTGCTATGTGGTCTCTTGTTGGGAGTGCCCTGTGGACTGTATGAGGTTGTGTTTAATAGCAACTTCTAACCTGCATCTGGCAAACAGGGCCTTATGTGATCTTCTGTTTTGCTTCGTGCTAAGACTGAATTCTGCATCCCACATTCTGGCTAAGAGAAGTGTCCAAGAGAGAAGGTTTTTATTAAAAATAATATGCTTTCCCAGAAACTTCTTAGTGAAAGCCAACTCTTGCATTCCTAGTAACTTACTTTTTCCTCCTTTGTTCTGGGACTTGGTAATGCTCTAAAAAATTCAGTGTCTCCAGGAGTCATTGGAGTCATACAGCAATGATCTCTCCTTCATAGAAATGTCACATTCCTACAGTTAACAGTTTCATACTTTACACTGAGAAAAAGGTGCCTGGGATGTAGAACATGCTGATATGGTGAGAAGAGGTTGAAGGTGCAAATTATGAGTTACCAGCAAGGCTGGACAAAGAAAGCCAGAT
Source organism: Sialia sialis (assembly GCA_009812075.1). Lineage (NCBI taxonomy): Eukaryota > Metazoa > Chordata > Aves > Passeriformes > Turdidae > Sialia > Sialia sialis. Next base: position 43,030,603 of record VRYO01002734.1, on the reverse strand, counting down.
GTATAAAAGAGAGATGAGTAGGGAAGTAGAAAAGTCAAATGACAGGCTAAGAGAAACTAGGAAGAGCTTTACCCTAGTTACTTACCTACAGTGCCTTGTCAGAGAAGTGTTATGTGCAGGCTTGAACCTAACCTCCATGTTGAAGACTGAACATGGATTGTCATCATGAATCTTCAGTCAGCTGGTGTGTAACTGATACTTACCTTCCTGCAGGACAAAAAATACCTTCTTGTGTAGATGTCCTTTATGTTCTGAGTAGAGAACGTTTTGCTTGTAGTAGTCTGATTCTTAACCATTTCACTTTGTGCTCTTTCCTCAGAGGATGTGCTGAGTAAAGATGCTGGGGAGTGTGCAATATGCCTGGAAGAGCTGCAGCAAGGAGATACTATAGCACGGCTGCCTTGCCTCTGCATATATCATAAAGGGTAAGTGTTCCTTAGGATGGATATAAAATTTCAGAAGATTGCATTTGTGGGGTAACTCTTCTTAAGGGATGCTTAAACTTAGTTGCTTTTGTCACTTAAAAACAACAAAGAAACAGCAGTAGCAACCTTAAAGATGTTTTTAAAAGATGTCTTTCTGCATCTCTACCAAATGTATTTGAAGTTAATTTTCCCTGCTACAAGTTTCGCATTCTTGGAAAATCACCTGGGTGGGGAAGGAATGCCTATGGTGGCTGAGGAGTTAGGTCACATGGGCTTAGGTTTTGTCAAATGTTGATGGACTTGGGCAAGGAGGAGGGGGGAATAGTTTTTTAAACTGTTCCATACTTTTTTTTTTCATAAGTCTCTATTTTACAGAAAGTAAAATGTCAATCAATGATATAAGTGAGATGGTCATGTTAGTAATGAATTTACTTGTGTATAAAATCTGTAATTTGTAAAATGTTTCCTTAGAAAACTGTAACACTTAAAAAATTTAGATTTTCAACAGTATTTCACACCTAAATATTACTGTGCTTTGGGGTTATTTTTCCAGTGATGTGTGCATATGCTTCTTTGAATAATATAAAATTCTGCTTGTCGTTGAAGTTGAGAAACCAATTTATATTCATATCCTACTGCTCAGTGTTACTGGTATTCATGTCAATTGTTTTTATTTTCTGTCTTGTATCCAACAGCTGCATAGATGAATGGTTTGAAGTAAATAGATCTTGCCCCGAGCATCCATCAGATTAAGACAAGATTCATATTTTTAGGTAATGTTTATGTTCCAACAATAAATATCTTAATTATCTGAAATAACTCTACTTTAAAATTTTTAATTTACTACCGTGTCTCAGAACTTTAATCAGTAAGGATTGACGCATATTGCAATATAGGTTTCTACATCCTTCCATGGCATGGGCTTTCCAGGTTTAGTACTGGAAAGTGGCAAGTCAGTGTTAAGAAAGCTTTAGCATTAACTTTTTAAGAGTATTTTTCCATAGAAATGAAACAGAATTAAAATGATACAACTGTAATTTTGGATTGTTCTGTTACTACTGGCATGTATTTCTGACAGAAGGCTTTTGGAATCATATGAAAAGGTTGAAGTTAGGTATTTTCAAAACTAATTTAATGTTAATGCTTTCCAGAATGTTTAAAGCATATAAATAAATAAAAATGTTGACGTGTTTCTCTCACAGAAGTTCACTGTTTTCCAGCTTATGTTGTGTGTTAATGATTGCAGATCTACAATCTGTGCTAAAAGTTTAAAGGATAGTTTTACTCTTTAGTTGACTAACTCAGAAACTTTATCTTACATTAATTGCAAAGCACACCAACAATCATCATAATCTTAGAGAAATAGAGATATCTGAAATTCTGTCAGGTAGCTGAGAGTTTGGTTTTGTTGTTCTGAAGGAAATTTAAAAAAATCTGAAGTATTCATGACTAGCATTTATTTGTGCACTTATTTCACGTCGCTCCATGTGTCTGTGTTGTAGGGGTAGCAAAGAAAACCTGAAGGAAGATATCCTGCTATGGAGATACTTGTTTTAACCTCAGGGCAGTGTTAGCCAAATTAATAAACACATTTCCTATATTGCCCTCGATCTCTGGTTGTGGCAGAAGGCTGCATGCTGTTTGTGAACAACTCTGTCTCTGTACATGCTCATGGCTGTCCAGCCTCATGTTCAATTCTATTTGCTTTTTCCGCAGCAGGGATGGTGATAACTTAGGAAAAAAGGGAAAGGAAAACTCAGTGGTTGTGCTCCTGCTGTTAGAGTGGTTTCTGTACTGAAATAACGGTATTTTGTCTTCTGCTTTTCCAACAGCTGCTTCCACTGATCAGAAAACATAGGAGATGTGAGGTTCCCTTGCTGAACACAGCGTGCCTGGCTTGAGACTTAGTTCTTTGTGGCTGAAAAAGGCAAAGATGGACAGTGACACAGACAAAGCATTGCAGACACTGTTACTTGCCAGTAGTGCTCAGTATACCAAACACTCATGAAAAGGACACACAGGGATTTTGAAAATGCTGCACATCCTGTAACAATCTACTCCCCATTACTGACGCTATTTTGTATCGAAGGCCAAAGTTCCTAATTTCAGCCTAACTTCTGGTTCTGTGACGAAGCGAGTTATTGGACATGTTTCCTACTGCCTCCAGTGGAAGCGTAGACGTTCGATACGTGCTATCTGAGACCCTTGCAGGGGGACAGCCCCAGATTCAAGTGGGAACATTTTTACCTTCTCCTTGGCTGAAGAACAGTAAATGGCAAAATAAATAAAATCTAACAGTGTGACCTTAATTTACTGAATTCACACCCTGTTTTATGTTCTTCACTTTTTTCAAGAACAGAAAACATAAAAAGCTGTGCATAGGAATACTGTATTTCAAAGTTTTGTAACTAAACCTCTGTCACAATGCAGTCCAAAGAGTAAAACCAAGACAGGTAACTAATTTATATTGATCAAGCTATAGAGATTGTTGAAATCTGCACATTGTATTGCTATTTAAGTAACTAAAACGTCTCTTTTACTGCTTATGAGTCAAAACAACAGAAAGAAATGCAGCAAAGCAAAATCTTACAGCTATGCAACTTTTTTTAAAATAGGAAAAAGAAAAGAATTACCAATTTTAAGTGCTGCCAGTTAAGGTAATTTGTTTAACGGGTATTTTTTTAAAGATGTTTCAGGTAATTATTTTATTCTACTACTCTCATCTCCAGGCTGCCTCCTGAGGTGTAAATGAATAACTGCAAATGTGGGCACAGCGAGAGGTTTTTATAGGTATGGGTGAGATAACATTGAGGTGGGATTTGTGTTTATTTCTCAAACATGCACAAGTTCATGTTTCTTTGTTTGAATGTTTTTTTGGTGGCAGGATCTGCAGTACTTTGCGTCTAAACCCTTGGTGTCTTTGTGTGGAGACCAGCATTTGACAGTGTGGGTTTTTGTTTAGTTTGAGTTTTTTCGTGGGGGTTTTTTTGTGGATTTTTGTTTTGTTTTGTTTTTTTGGTTTTTTTTAATTAATGCATCGGCATTTGTTTAATTTATTATTATTTTACTGTATTATATTGGTATACCAGAGCTCCTTAGAACACAGGATGTCTCTGGGTGGGTACACCGAGTAAAAACTGTGGATATGTAGTAGTTCCCACAAAGTATCACAGTTAAATATTTTTTTTCAAAAGACAGTAAACTGGAACTGATATCAGGGTTTAGAAACATACTTTTTATATCAAGAATTAATTGCAGTAGTTTCTGAATTTCACAACACAGGGAAGAGTTCATGAATATTTATAAGCTACACTATTCTTAGTGAGTTTCAATAGTTGAGTTGCACAAAACTTCAAACATTTTTCTTGTACATAAATAATTCTGATTGGTGTTTTTATGTTTTGGGATTTTTTTTTGGAGGGTTTTTTTTTCTTTTTATTTTTTTGTTTAAGTACACATTTCTCTCTGTTGCTGCTGTGATTTATATCAAAAAGGGCAAAGAACAGGAGCAACTGCTGCTATTTGGAGAACAAGTGCAGTGCATGTTCCTAAACTTTCCCATCTTGCTTGAAGAGCAGTTCTTCCCTGGATAACATTTTCTCCTGAATGTTGCTCTGTAAAATGCCTTTGTTACGCTGCAAATTTAAAGGAGTCCAGACTAGATAATTGTCGTAATTGCCAGTGCAGTTTCTACACTTTTGGGCTTGCATCACTGGTTTCAGTTGAATCTGTAAGCTATGGGGCCCTGTTGAGTTCTCTTTTTCAGTGGGAGCAGAATCATTTTGTCACATGTTCGATTCTGTAGTCGCATCAAATGTACAGTCATTCCCTGTACAAAGTCCTTTTTCAATGAGAATATTTGTGTTGCCTTGTATTATCTTAGGGGAGGGAGGGAGGGGATGAGGAATTACAGCACCTGTAATACTGAAATAGTGGTGTTGCCTGCAGGCCCATTTTCTCAATGTTTTAAACTCCTGATATCTTCTGAAAATAAAACTTTTCCACTTGCATTGGTTTAATGTTTACTGTTGGCTTCATGCCTACAGAAACTCACCTGTAGTCATGTAAAGTGGGTAGGTCAGTGTTTTGATGTTCTGTGCTCTAAGGTCATAGCTAGTCTTTGGCTTGAGGGTTAAGTAGGTAGATGGAGCAAACATAAATCTGTTTACAACTTGAGCTCAGTTTTGGTAGTTCATACTTCTAGTTCACTTACTGTTTCCTCAAAAACCTTCATGTTCTGTATTCAGATGGGAGTAGCTGATTTAAAGACCAAGCAATTAGGACTACTGTCACATTTTCAGGAAGTGTTGGAAAAGCAGGTCACTAGCCATCACACAGGTGATGCTTTTGCAGGCAGGACTCCATCACTACTTCCATCAGCACAGTAGAGTAGCAATTCCGTGGATTATTTGAGGAACTGATATAAGGTCAGCCTTAGTTTGATGTTCTTGGTATCCATAAATCTCTTCTGAAAGTCTGTGGGAGGTTTTCTTGTATCAAAACCTGTAACATAGACCAAGCCTGGAATGACTGTGGAAGCAAGAGAGTGATGCTTGGGTTTGAAAGCATTTGTGGAAACTCATCTAGGTAAACTTTCTGTCACCATCAGCTGGTGATGATCATGCTGTAGGCACAGCTCTAGTCACAGACAACATCTTCATTTTGAAAACATCCTCACAAGGGTGTTGACTCATTGTGCTTCAGAAGGGAAAAATAAACTCCAAACAAGTCCTGTGTCTCAAACAAGGAACACCACACTTGTCCACAAGAAGCAATAACTTCAATTTGGGTGCGATATGCTTCTTTGCCTGTAAATATCTTGAGATTGCCAATTCTGTGCTGTTTCAGAGTATTTTCTGTCATCAGGCCTATATCTTCCCTAAATATGTAAAGGTGTGAAATAATTCCCATACTCAGGTCTGCCATAAACATGCTGCTTGCCAGCAGGGGAAGAGTAGATTTGACACTGTCTTGAAATGTGCGATTTTTCTGAACTTGTAACATACCCATGTCTCTTCAGTAGCAACTCGTGTTTTGAAGTTCATAGTGGAGGTGGCTGGGAGTTGGATTGTACATAACCATACCCTGTACAAAAACAAGGGAGTCAAAACTGCTGTCAGCACAGGGCATCCTTTGTCCTGGCTCTTATAAGTCAGTATATCCATAATAATGCTTCCCTTTGGAAGGAAGTAGCTCATTTTCCTTCAGTGTGTACATTCAGCAATGAGTTGAGTGGGAAGTAAAAGCAAAAATACAAAGCACACCACAAACTACTGGTATTTTATTTTTGGGAGGAATAAAGCCAAAAACAGATGGTCTTATTTGTAGTCAAGTTAGCTCTCATAATCAAGGGTAAGTGTACTGGGGTATTTTGGAATGGAAAACATGTAGGCGATGTACAAAAATGTGGGTGGATAGTTGTGACCTTGTTTTTTTTTCCCTGCTTCCCCCCCTTATCATGTAAAGGGGGTTTATGACTGAATGTCAAGATTTATACATTTATCCTACTTCTTAATTTTAGAGTTTTTAATTAAGCATTGCTGAAACGCTGGAGAGCTGGTAAAACAGACTCCCAGGAGACTGAAATCTCAGCAAATGTGGGAAAGATACTTTTTATTCAGAAATGTGGATCTTTGATGTTTCTGGAGGGATATGTCTAATATGTGAGAAGTGCTTAAGAACGCTTTTAGTGCACTGCCTTTTCTGTGTGAGAGCTTTAGAAAATTGCTCTGTTTTCTTCCATGTTCCACCAAAATCAAGGAACTTGGCACTTGAATGTTAATATTCTCTCTTGTAAATGGTGGCAAAACATATTGGTTTTGCTACAGGCAGTGATCTCTCTGAGTTTCTATGGCTTTTAGCCACTTTCCTGTATTGGAAGAGTATTTGTGTGCAAATTGGGTACTAATTCTGCTGTGCAGTTGGGTGTTTCCTGCTGAGAGACTACCACATGCCTAGGAGTGCAGAAGTGCTATTAAGAGATCTTCCAGCTCACCTTTGCCAGTAGAGAATTATCTCTTTTTTTTTAAGAGTGCTATATTTGATTATATACTTTCCTTCCTTCCAAGCTTAAAAGTAATGTTAGTATCAAATTCTTTTCCACCTAGTTGAAAACAAGATATATGTTAGGCCATATTCCCATGTGAATAGGCTTTCCATGGGTATCAGCAAAAGTGATGTAAGAGGTTGTGACTAAGAGAAGGTTTGTTATGGGTTTCCTACAATCCAGCCAAATGTGTTTTTTTTAATGCAGCTCCTACCACTTAACTTTTTGTCATTCAAAACACTGCATGACAAATTTACAACAGAACTATGTCCAGGATTGTTTCCTGGATGGATAATTTGTGATGTTTCTCCACATAAGTTAACCTGTTTCTAAAATCAAGTTGGAGATGTTTTACCATGTTGGAGGTTACAAAAACCAATACAGTCCATACTCTCAAATTACATTTGGTTATCTTACTCCACAATGGTAGGCTGGCTTCCCAGGCTGCTTGTGTTCTGTAAAGTCATGTCTCAATTAGTACATCAGAGCTGATGATTGCATAAACTGTAAAATGACCTCACTGTGGGGCATTATTAGTTGTTGAAGACTTGGTCAGGTAAACCACCGTAGGAATATTCTGCACCAGAAAAAGGCTGGACTTGGTTCTGTCTTGAATCTAATAAGTTGCCAATATACAAGAAGTAGAAAGCAGCCAGCCCACTCACTGATCTTTCTGGCAGCTTTTAATCTATGTGTGTGTGTTTGAGAGACTTTTGCCCTTGGGTGTTCTTTGGCAAAGATTTTGCAACAATAAATAGGATTTGCTTGATTTTGGCAGAGTTTCAAGTGTAAGTAACCCAACGTTGCAAGAGCATAATCTTTTGCTGAATCCTGTTCCTCTTGTTTTCCCTCAAATCTGTCCCTTTTAATTCTGGTGTATTTCATAGTAAACACTTCTCAACATGACTGGTCACAGGCTCTCAAGGTGTGAAATTCTAAGAGACATCAAAGCTTGATTCTGTGCTCTTGTATATATTAAGATGAAGCTGGAATGTTCGTTACCATCCAATGAAGGATTCCCCCCTAGCTGATACTGCCAAAGCACTGTAACTTTCAAGGAAGAAGGGAGGTGGCTTAGCTGTAGAGGGGATGCTTTAATGAACTACCTAAAAACTACTTGTAACAAATTTTAAGAGCTGCAGTGTGGCACTGAGTGAGTGGTGATCCATTGTTAACCTTTATCCCTTGATTACAAATCTCATTCTGGCTTTTGCTACACTTTGGCAGATACCTGCTGGTAGGGAGCAGAGTGTGGACTGTTCTTTTTTTATATGCCTCTTCCTACAGAGATAACCTTGCCCACAGTGAGTTAGAGGGAAGCCCATGCTAGCCTCTGAAATGCCACCTGTACGTGCAGTGGTAATGGACAAGATACCTTCCTTCATTACCCAGAGCAGAAATTGGAATGTAATTTGCAATGTCTAATGTAAATGTAAAACATATTTGTTTTGTTTGTTTTTTTAATTGAACAGTATGATTGCAAGTTGAGTTAAGTTGTTCTAAGGTACTCTTTTCAGTGGTTTGCCAGTACATAATCACGAATGAAAATATTTTTTTATTGATTTTTAGGTTGTACGTTTAACATTCCATTCATGTAAAATATGTACAAATATATGTAATAAATCTTTTGAAGCACATTTTTCCTCACACTTCCGGGTGATTTTTTTTTTTCCCCCAAGTATTGGTGAAGGAGGCATTGCTGTGGGACAGAGCTTCTGTGTGTCTGTGCTGCAGTCTGAGTAGGAGCAGAGGAAGTAAAAGCAGTGCATGGTTTAGAGTCACAGCCAGAAAGGCAGCTTGGCATCTCACCTGACTGCAAACAGGTTGGGTCTGCAGGTGGGAGTGCAACCCTCTGTGCCAGCCTCTGGCCCCACTGAATCCCTCTCACTCTTCACCTGTCCCACAAGCTGGGATGTGACAGGCTTGTATCTGTCTGGCCAGGAAAGGTCTCAGCAGACGAGAGCTGATGAAGCTGCTCTTTTGTGAGGGTGGCTAGAGGTGAGCGGTCTCTGGTTAATGCATCCTCTGTAGATCTTCAGCAGACATGATGGCCTTCAAGGTTAGCCTAAGTTAGAGCTGCCAGGTCAGGAGGTAAGGAAACTCATGGATGGTTTCAAAAGAAAAAACAAAAAGGATTATGAGGCGAAGATGGTAGCAAATAGGCCTTTCTCATCACCTGGAGTCTGGGAACCTCCATCAGAGGATCAAGGTAACTTAATAGATGCTCTTCCTGCCTCCTGCTTAATAGCTGCTCTTTCCTTCAGTTTCCTCTAACCCAAATACCACTTTGGCTTCTTCCCAAAACATTTCATGGTTGCCTCTTTAAAACCTGACTCCCTGACAAAATACCTGTGGCTGGGCAGTGCATGGATTTCTTTGTCCCGGATGGTTACTAGCACTCTTGTCTGTCCCTAAACAGCTGGAAGGAGGCTACTATAACAGGCTTCTGCAGAGGCATGTTGCTGGAGGAGGGAATTTCTGCTCAGAGCCACTGAGTATGTTAAACTGTTCTCCAGTGGAGCACCCTAGCAAGGGCTGTGATGCTGACTGCCTGGAAACTTCCTTCTGGGGCAGTGGCTACAGCTCTGCAAGTCAGGTCACCTGCAGCAGGTAGCTGTGCATGTGAGAGACCTGGCTAGCTGCATTACCACTCCAAACCTTCCTGCTTGGCCTGGCAGCAGCTGTGGAGCTGTAGCCCTTACACTGAATGTGAAGTGAGATGAGGACAGGAGCACGGATGAGCCTTGTGGTTTTGGATTGTGTACGGGCTAAGTCTGCTGCGGGGAAGGTGTGATTTACACCTCTCCCCCTCCACCAGTTGGGAGTAGAGCTGTGAGTGCTCTGAGTAAAACCAAATGCATTTCACCAAGGTTATGTGGAGGATGTAGGGGAAAATACAAGGAGTTCACTCTCCAGGCAGGAGATGCTTCTTGGGTGCTGCTCCCAGCCAGGGGGACTTCTGCAGGCTGGTAATAGCTGCTGATGGAACATGATGCACAGATTTATGGACAGGTTCCCCCACAGCTGTGTGTCTGTCCTTGCTCCAGTTTTGAGATGAGCCTTTTGGTGTGGCTGGGGGTAGCTGAACCCATTGCTAAAGCGCAGTGACAATTGGACAATTCTCTCTGTGGGAGACAAATAGTTCTAATGCATGAATTATCAAGTGTGCAGCCAGAAGCAGTGCACCTGAGGAACGTGTTCCTATCATTTCTTAGAGTAACTTTTTTCTATCACCCCTCCCCACTTCCTCATCCGCTCCTCCCAGTCACCTTCTGGAAGGTCTGAATTCCACAACTGCTGATTATTTCTGTGTTTTCCTCCTCAGTCTTAAGCTGTGTTATGGCAGCAATCAATAACAGTTAAAGCCGAGTTTGGCTTTGCGTCAGAAAAATCTGCTGGAAATCATTCTACTACAGTAGGCGCAGGATTTAATGTGTGAAATTTAAATTAGTGGCATGTGTTAGAATCACATCCTACCTTCCTCCCTATGGCTGGGACATGGGACATGCCTCCTCTGCCCAAGTTGCTTGTCCTGCAGGGTGAACTGGGATGCTGTGCTGGCCCCAGGATGTTCCTGGGAACTGTCAGCAACAGATGGTGATGTTGTACACGTGTGTTTGCGTGTCTGGCCCAGGTACCACATGCTGTTGCTTGGTACAGCCAGTGGTCCATGTCCACTTCTAGATGCTGTGTTGTTTTTAGCAGAAAGAGGGAAACAACATGCAGCCTGCAGCAAGGAGAGCAGGAAGGTGGAAGAGTCCCCTGCAGCAGCAGGAGCCAAAAAAGGAAGTTCCTCCCCTGGCTTTTGAATGCCCTGTTCTGTAAGTCTCCTTTGAGGCTCTGACACTGAGCGATGTCTGTGCCTGGGGAGGGGCAGGCTGGAGCCTGCTGGTGTCTGCAAACATCCCCCAAAATGTTGGTTCAGTACAGGAAGCTCCAGCTCCATCCCACCCTGCAGGGAGAGGTGTCCAAAAAGCGAAACAAGGCCATAGAGCACACTGCCTGTGAGGTGCTGTGCAGCTCATTCCTGCTGTTGTCTTGCCTGCCAGCCACTGGGAAACCAGGAGCCTCAGCAAAAGCCAAGTGAAGACAGAGTTTTCCAGCCCTCATGTAATAAAGCATCTGTTTTCTGAGGAGGATGAGCTCAGGGATGCGTGGTGGCAGGGAGGAGGGTTTGACATAAATAAATAACTGCATAAAGCCCATCCTCAGTTGACGCAAGATGACTCACCGCTCGTAAAGGCAGGAGCGCAGAGGAGGCAGGTCTGAGGCGCAGGGACAGGGCCTCAGCGGAGCCCGCTGCAAATGGCAGGTGCTCTGTGCACTCCGCGCTCGGCCCCGTTATCTTTGGAGTCGTGTTTTGTGTCGAGCTTCTGGCCTACTTTCGTTTCTTCCTGTTTACAGATTGCTTTGTTTGAACACGCGTTTCCATTTTAACAAAACCTCCCCCCTCCCTTCCCTCCGAGTTGTTTCTTTGAACACAAGGAAGAGGAAGCTGCCAGGCCTCTCCCCGGGCCCCATCGGGCTCTATCACCGAGGGAATGACCCCGGAGTGGGCTCTTCTCACTCGCTCCCTCCCACTGCAGAGCCGGGTGACTTCTCAAGGGAGCAGCTTTCCTCCTCACAAGTCACCCAGGCCAGGATTAGCATCTGCTAAACTCAGCATTAAAGTGTCTGGCAGGTAACGGGAGCATGAAAGCTTGACAGCTTCATTTGCTCCAGTCTATGAGGTCCAAGTCTCCTGGCTCGCAAGGCTTTAGCAGCTAATTAAGTTGCTGCCTTCAGTGTATCAGGGGAATCCCGACAGGAGAGGCTGGGTATGATTTAGTTGTTAGCAAGGGGCTTGCTGGAGCTGGAGCTCCAGGGAGCACGGGAAACAGTTCTGCACCAGGGCTGCTTTGCTGTGGGGCGCAGCCTCTTGCTGCAGTCAGAGATGGAAGTGCCCTTCAGCTGTGTCTCCTCCTGAGCCAGCTGCCTGTGCTGGGGCTGGGATGGGCAAGCAGGCACCTTTCTCAGACCTGCTCTGTACACTGGGCAGCCTCCTGGCGCTGTTGGGAGCCCCCCCTGTCAGCAGCCCTGGTGCCAGCAGCAGCTGCAGGCCCTGTGTGTGGCAGGAATTTGTGTATGACCACCCTAAAGGGTGGCTTGAGCCTGCAGGTGCTGACCTTGAGTGGGTGAGGTGGCATCAGCACTGCCCAAAACCTGCTGTTTTCCAGTGCATCACCCAGAGACTCCCTGTCTGCAAAAGGCACAGGACATTTCCCAGTCTAAAGCAATGACTGTAGTTTTTGCCCCTGGCTAAGATTAGTTTTTATTCCTTAACTCACCTGCTGTGACCTCTCATGCCCTCATGCTCCTGAAGCTGAAGCTGCTGTTTTCTCTGAAACATCATCTCTGTTTTCATGTCCCCCTACATACCTGAGGACAGCTATTTCAAGCGTTAGCTCTCATTTACCTCTGGGAATGGAGAATGAATACTGGCTGACCTCAGCCCTGCTGAGATTCACAAGGGATTCAATCAGCAATTTCTCAGGATGAAAGAGGGGCTCCCCCAGCACCTGTGGCACGCCCTGCATCCTCTCACCTTTTGTTCCCACTCCAGCATGTGAGGAAGGACTTGCCTCAGTTGCTCTACTGTGTTTTCAGTAGGATGACCTATCCCACAGAGCAACTGAGAGCATCCAGCAAGCAAGGAGAAACCTCCTCCTGTGAGTAAATTTGGAGTCCCTGAGTGCATCTGGCAGCTCCCAGCCTGGTCTCCATTTTCATCTAGCACAATCCTGCTGTTTTGTTTTTACCTACTAAAGCAGCAGATAAGGCCTTTGTGTACAGCTGCAGCTTTTTCCTGCCGAGATTACTCATTCCATCAGTTGAAAACGGAGCGGTTTCTGCAGTGACCTCTCCTTCTCCATGGCAAACCCATCCTCACTGCTGTTCACCTGGCTCTGATGTAGCCTGACTGCAGCCATTTGTACACCATTGCAAAGGGCTCCTGTTTTTGTCTGCTGAAATAAGGTAAGGGAGCAAAGTGAAGCTACTGAGAAGCAGGCATGGATGTCCTGCTGTATTTCAGCATCAGTATTGCTCCCTCAGCATGGGATGGTGGGATTGGCATCCTGTGCTGGCTGTGGTTGAAGAGCAAAGGCTGCATGACCTTGCACCACCCTGCAAGTCATAAACTGCGGTCTGGAACCTGGAGATACGTGTGACACCAAGTGAGCCACACCAGGCTCAGACAAACACCCTTTCCTGAGGACCTGGCAGTGTGTGACTGGAGCAGGACTGCACTGTGTCACGTCAGGGCTTCCTTGAGGGATGCAGTGTCATCTGGCACCAGTAAACGCACACAGCTTGCACCAGCCAAATATAAGTAGTAACACCTCAAGCCAGCAAGTCTTTGCCCCCAGCAGCAGGTAGAAATGCAAAATGCTCCTGCAGTCAGTGTGGCATGAGGATTACAGGGGCACAGCATGGCTGCAGCACATCCTTGCGGCACCACTGTGCTTTCCCTCGCTGCCCCTAACTGGATTGGCACCTCATGGGCAGTGGCAGCTGTGGAAGGCCTTCTCCAGCTGTGCCAGCTCCTCTCTTGTCTGTAGCCAGAATCAGTTGGGATGTCACTGTCTCATCTTGATCCAGCAAAGCCCTTGACAGGGCTTCAGCAAAGCCCGAGCACTTGCAGGCAGCTTGTTCTTTAAAAAGTTGTTTATTATCACAGTGGACGAGTGGAAAAACATGACGCAGTGTACAGAAAAGGCTTCAGCAAATTACAAACAAGTCTTTAAAAAGTTACAGTTGTCTCTGAGTAAACAAGGCTCTCCCTGCAAGCTGCAGAAGTGTTGCTCCAATGCCCCTTACAAACAGGCCGGTAAGACTAGGAAGAGCTTCAGCCAGAAATGCTGTGCAGATAAACAAGGGATGTCTGGCTGATCCCAGGGCAGCAACCAGTTTGCCCAGCATGACTTCCAGAGCTGTGATGTGCTCTGTGAAGCAGATCCCCTGTCCTGGGTGAGCTGGGAGCAGGATGCTATGAAACCCCTTGGTTCTGTCAAACCCAGAGTGAGCTGTGCTCAGATCTTCAGCCCAGTCCAAACAAGTGTTTTCTGCCCAAAATCACCTCTGGAAGGAGTGGCTGTGACTGGCTCTGTCTCTGCCACTGCAATCTTGTTCAGTGCTAAACTCTGTCCTACATGGAGTCGATTCTGCTGTCACTTACCCTGAGGCTGCATTTAGCTGCTGCAGCCCTGTAAATGCTGCTGTCCCTGAAAAAACCCCTGGATGCCCAGCCTGTAACAGGCAGGTATGGAACAAGATTTGCAACAGGGCTGAGCTTGTCACTACAAACAATGCCAAAGGCTGCTCTAGCCCAAAAAGGGGGCAGATGTGAGTGCACTAGAATGCTTGGGGGGAGCTATTTTAGTCAATTAGTGAAATGAGGACAAGAACTGTAGTTTTAATCATATTTTCTACCTGGGAAATGAGCAAATAATTCTGTGATTAGTGCAAAATAGGAGCACACTTCCTCAAACACAGTTAAATTACACCTCTGGTGAAAGCCCTTCCTTACACCACTATCTTCTCCCTTCCATCAGAGTAGGCTGGCAAAACACAGTTTGACAAGGTGCATGAGTCTTTGATTTGTTTAAGCCACTGAGAAGTCTTTAAAGGCTTTGCTTTGGCATATGTTTTGGCAATTGAAGTCCAGCTCCTCTGTAACTGTGTGCACTTTTGCTTCAGTAAACAAATGGCTCAGGTGCAGAAATCATTCAAGTTAGCTGAGTTCCCTCTGGCATGGTTGAAAAACCTCATCTGTCTCCCTGTGAAAAATCAGTGTTGATACCACAGCACGGCATGGAGGAAAAACCACTGAAAAACAACTAAGTTGGTTTTCTTCCCTCTTTTTCCTTTATAACTGCAGGTTTTGTGAGAACCCCTATGAGTATTTTAAAATGTGTTAGGGAGCTGAAGGGAGTAGACAGAATTGAGGGCTGGAAAAGGTTTGCTACCACATAGGAAATGGAGAAGCTCTGGCCTGCAAAGCAAGCATTTTCTTTGCTTCATGGGGCAGATTTGGGAGATGGGGAGGTGAGGTTTGGCATTTTAGCTGGAGGTTCTTCTTCCAACCTACCAAGGTTTTGTGGGTTAGTCAGCAACTGGAGAACTGTTTCTCAAAGTTTGGGGCGGGGGCAGCAGGGCTGGTAACATGGGAGAAGGAAGGAAAATAGCTCACACTTTTCCATTTTAAGTTTATAAAGCTCCCACAAAAAATAATCAAATAGCCCACTCCTTTGCTAACTGGTTTCTTTTAAAGCCTCTCAAGTTACGCTCCCTAAACAATAATCACTGGGGGGAGGATAGTGTTTTCTTGCTTTTCCTTATTATTACTACTGCCCCTTGCCTTTCTCTGTCCACAATTCAAGCATAGACTAAAAGCTTTCCAAGCCAATCTCAATCCTCCTGTGTGCCTGCCTGTTGCTGGGAGAAGGGATTTCTACTTGACGTAGTTAATTTTCAATCATCCTTTCTCCCCACTGATGCTGGGCAACGTGATATTGGTGTAGTGCCACCAGCACGGTGCCTAGGCCAGGAGCCAAGGCACTGAACAGCCTGTTAATTAATTGTTCACATTTCTCTCTAGACCCCCTCCCCAGAACAAACACTGTGGAAACAGGAGGCAGCTGGCTCTACACAGCCCTTTGAAGCAGATGTGGTTTCCTGCCCATGTCGTGGTTTTACAGTGATGGCAGTAAGGACTTCTGGGTGCATGAAACAAAATGGATTGGCTTTGATATGGGAAAAAAAGATTACTGAAAGTAATATGAGTCTGATGCATCCATTTCTACCCATCCAAAAAAACCCAATAACAACAAAAAAGCAGTGTCTATGATGCTGCCTGTAGTCAGTGGAGAAATAGGGACCTAATTTCTAGGCAGTAGGAAGGAATTAATGTTTAAAATACTGATACTATAGATACCATTTCTGGTAAAGCTGTGTACATATTATTTTTCAGTTCTCAGGCAGGCAATACTCAGAGGTGGTGGAATTTGTGAATTTTGCACCCTTTCTTGCATATGTATACTTGTGTGTCTTTATTTATGTATATAAATAAGTTAAGAGATTATTTACATCACTGTACAGAATAGATCTAAACTCAGTTATCAAAATGCATACACCTACCAGCAGATTTAGTCTGTTAACACTTTGCATTTCATCTTCAAAGCACCGAACAAACATTAATTATTTACCCAGGCAACTTCCCACTCACCAAAAGGATTAAGAATAACAGGCAGAGTAAGGGATGGAGCTGAGGGAGTGCAGTGTGTTCATAAAAAGGCAGCTTATTGTGTATCTCTCTCCGGCCATGAGCACTGTAGATTTATGCCTTTATAAACTCTGCACTCCAAGTGTAGAAGTAACCTTTGTTGCCACCAACTTGGCAAAATGGGAAAGTCTTCATTCAAATGCAAATGATCCGCTCTTCATTTTCAAAAGCTTTGGCCTCTTCTTGGCTTATCAGGTTCCCGTTCAAGCTGGAGGAGAACAACAAAAAGGATGTGAGTGAAAGTAAGGTAGTGACTTTTGGCCATCTTCTGTTTTTCCAAGGCTTTGGTGCAGAGGTTTGCAATGCCACATGGGCTGCACACTTCTCAACTGGAAATGGGTGTTATGCTGGATAGAGCACTGCTGTTCCCACTGCATATCCAAGGAACAAGGTTTCTCCCTCAGAAATAAAACCAGAACACACACACCTAAGCTCCAGTAACTGAACTTGGCATTGGAAACCCAGATGTTTGCATTTCAGCAAGCAGCACGTAGCTGACAAAGGTTCTTGCTGTGTGGTGGGCTGGTTTAAAGACATTTAAAGTCTCCAGAACATGTTATGTCTTCCATGATAACATGGGAAGAAAATTTTGTGAAGTACTCAGGCATTATTAACATGAAATGACCAATAGCAAAATTTTCAATTCTGGCTACATAAAGATAATCTACATTGATACTTACACCCCTGAAATGAGCAGCCTGGTTAAGTATTGCTCTCAGAAATGCTGAAATCCATTAAACCATTCAGGTTTATGAAATTACTGGGTTAATGAATGCCTCTGAACATTCAGGCCAGAATCAAAAGACAGATTTCAGCCTGAAGATTCAGAATGATCTGAGGGGGAATTGATGCCTTTTCTATAGACGAAAGCTGACAGCGGCTTTTGAAAAAAGTACCTCTTCCACATCTCCAGAGAACACACTAGTCAGACAGTGAGTTATTGTCTTTCTAAGCAAGAATTCAGTGTCCTTTTACTAAAACAAATACATATATTTAAAAATAAATTTCATGTTCAATAATAAAGCAGCAGTGCTAAAACCAGCTCAGTTCTATTGACTCCTGAGTTTCCTGAGGTGAGGGAAGGAATGTGGTATTTAGTTTTCTGCCTTAAATGTACACTTGTGACTCTGTGATGCCCACCTAATCTAAAACAAACAAATCCTACCAAAAGTTAATCTCCTTGTATCTTAGCACTTTCAATATGTTTGGAGCACCGCCCAAAAAAATCCAAGCACAAATTCTGTGAACCAGACTAGTAATGCTGATTAAAGGTAACCACCTCCTGTTTGTTTGCCATTTAGGTCCTGAAAATCATGAACATGTTCAGAAGTTTAAAAATAAAAACAACAAGCAAGACTAGATCTATGAATTCAGGCCCTGATTCTGCAAATACACATTCTGCAAATCAGTGGTACAGACATAGTGAACTAAGAAAACTGCCTGACATTTATAACACACAAGGAAATGTTTCAATGGCAGTGGCTTTTTACCTGTTTGAAATCCACAGCTGGAACTACAACCTCTACCTCATATAAACTTGCTCTGAATTTTTTAGGCTGGGAAGTAGCAGGCCAGTAGAGTTTTAAAGGGGAAGAAAGTTTACAAAGCAAGCCTTTGAGAAAGGGACCTTTACCAGATTTCTTGAATAGTCGTGTTCTCCTTGAGAGCTTCGCTGAGGCACTTCACCCCTTTGGCTGTAATTTGATTCTGGATAAGCCTTAAGAAAAAAAGCATTTCAAGTCATTCTAACATGCAAACTAAACTAATTTGCAGCACATGCACAACCTATGCTCAGCTTGACATCAAGGAACAAAGCTTTCTGCCACAAGAAAATGACTGTGATTTTATCTGCAAGAATAGTACGTAGTATTGATCAAATGCCCCAGATGCACTTTCAGAAACAGAGCTCAGAGTATTAATCTTTTCCTTTTAATCTTGCATGTGCTTGCATTCTGGAGATACTGAGCAATTTTAATTACACAGCTGACAAATTTCTGCTATGAACTGTTCACTAGTGGTATGGGATTATGATATTTGAACTGAGACACACCTCTCAGCTCTGCTTTCTTACTAAGAGGACTGTGTGACATTTTGAAGTGATGTACAGAAAATTCTGAGTACAGACCCTGTGTAGGCCTAGTGTTTTAGCAGTTGTGATCTAGAAGCTGCCAAATCCTCCAATCTTGCTTATCAGACCAACAAGATATTTGAAAAATAAAGCACTGATTTTGACTCTGGTACATGCAGATGCAAGTCCCAGTGAAGCCAACTTACCAGCTATAAATTAAGTCTCATCTGAGCTTTGGAAAGGAAAAAAAACATACATAAGATCCTCAAGCAGTGAAAATAATGAAGCAGTAGGTAATTCTTGTTAACCACTGTAGACCATCCCACTAGCTAAAGATGAACAAACTCATGAGTACTCTGCATGAGTATAAAAATACTCATCAGCCTAGCTTAATTCAATACTCACCTTTCAGTCTACCATGGTGAGCCCCATAGCTGTACCATTCCATGTGACTGGTTGCATGAATCCCTCAGGATTCAGGATGAGGCTGAAAATTGGAGTGCATTGAACAATCTCTTAGAGAGGGAGGGAAGGAGGCATTCCCATAAAGGGATTCTGCACTTGGAATATGAATCAAAATGTGAAAGGATCCAGTAGAATCTTTCAGCTACTGGAAAAAGACTTTAACTTGGCCTCAAGTTTAACTATCTGTATAGGTCACTACCTTTTGGAGGCATCCACTGCTGTAATCAACAAAACAGGATATAAATTTGTCCACTGGCAGACACCCTTGGACGATAGTGAGCCCTGACAAAGACATTTATCTCGATTACTACGCCTGCTTCGGGTGGGGTAAGTTTTATTATGAATTCAACCTAAACTTCTCAGTGAATTGTATCTGCAGCTGTGCACAAAGAAATTGAGCACTTCTCCCACCACCTTTTCATTTTCAGGGTGATGGGCACCACATCTTCTGCTGCTTTCAAAAGAGGCTACAAGTACTTGGCACCCATGAAAGCCAGCATGCTTCCTAAGGGGATGGAACTAGGATTAACACAGGGAGTGTTCTAGAGTGTGGTCAGCCAAGTCTTTGTAAAGCATGTAAAGGGACTCCATGTCTGATGTTTCCTTGATCACTTGAAATGAATGGATGGCTATTTTTTTTACAGTTCACATCTGCCCACCCATCCATTGGCAACCTTTGGATTAGAAAAGCCAACACTGCTTTTCCTTAGAAGTGTAAAAAGTCTCACTGTGATTGCTAGAAATAATCCCTGGTTTCCTGAGGATTGATGCCTTAGAGATGAGTGTCTTGCATCAGTGTATTGCTAGCCCGAAAAGAAAGCACTGGGCAAATGTGACATGTACTTAAGTGTCTGTCATGTAGGTTCGTGGCTGAAGAGTTACTTTCACAGCATGATGATAAAGAGAAAGAATTGAAAAAACCTTATTGTATTCTAGCTATCTGCTTGAGGTTGTTTTTGTTTTGGGGTTTTTTTTTTGAAACTCTTGATTTTGAGGCCGGAACTGTTCCCCTAATGAGAGATGAAATCAATCATTAATTTGAAAGTTACCAGAAACAGCTTGAACTTTTCTCTGTAAGAAAGCAGGTTCCAAATGCTAGACAGCAGCTTTATTAACTTCCCCTTAGAACTGTCTACAAGCAGTCAGCTGCATCCAGACCATGCACAGAAGCTGTTACTGTGACCTAGATAGACTTGGAAGGTGAAGCTTTAATGTAGTGACTGCCAAAGAGCCTATGCCACTGTGGAATGTAACTCACCATAAATGCACCAGTTTCTTGTTGACCTTCAGCATCTCTGCAAAACTCATTGCTGCCTCATCATCCAGCTCATTTTTAGTCAACCTAAGTGGGAAAGAAAATGTTCACTTAGGATGCTGACGTTATTTTTCAGCCCCCTGTTTTTGCAGCTCGTCTGTGACTTAGCTTTAGACAGCCAAAGGGGGATGTGCTGTTCCTGCCCTGAGCAATTTGTAAAGGCTGGACACAAAGAGATACTGAAGAGAAGCCCTGGAGAGAAAAGAGACAAGAGTATCCGATCTTTATTTCTCTGAGCAATGTTCTAGTGATATTTTCTCATGATGCTTTAGTGTCTAAAAGGTGGATGAGGTGTAGTGGGAAAACATACTGAGATCATTGAAGAGGTGCAAAAACTGAGGACACTTGAACTTGACTTCAGATGATGAAAATGAGAGAAGATGGGGCAAGCAAGATGGAGGGAGCAGAGTGAGGCATGACGCTGGGTCACTGGAACGTATCCCAAATGACATGCACTGCTGATCCATTACTCATGTCCACATTCTTCCAAAGGGATATCTTATGCCTTGCTGATAGTGAAAGCATAGGGGAAGAGGGCAAGGAGAGAAGGAAGAGGGGAGAGTAGGAAGGGCAATGGGATTGGAGGAAATAACACAGTATTTTGCTCTGGAAAAGGAAGCAGAAGGAAATGAGACCACACTGTCAATTACCAGAATATCCTCACAGAGTTGTTGTGTTGCATGGCTTCAGCAATACTTTTGCCTCCCTCTGTCGTGATGCCATTGAATGCGAGACTGTGAAGTAAAGATACAAATGTCTAAGAAGCAGCACCACTTGGCACTCCCACTGCCAAATAAAAGAGAATATCCTGGATGATCTGCCTCCCAGTTGTACAGCTCAGCATTTGTTTGTTTCAAAGGCTTATATACTTCACAAACCACTGAGCCCTTACAACTTTTACATGTGGGAGCAGTTCACAGACTGTAGCCTGAGCGCAGGTCTGTCATACAGTCCACAAGGTCTGCTGTCAGTGAGTTGTGCTCTTGAGGCTGACAGCAGAGTTGCATCCAGTACTTTGAGGAGTTGAGGCCTTTAACAAGGACAAGGACAAGGACAAAGAGCTGTGTGTCATCCCTGTACAAACTGGGCACTTTGGCCTTTAAGTCCTTCAGGCATCCGAATACTTTATTCTTCTTGCAAGTACAACACCTTCTGTTGTGTATGGGGAGAGGAGCTTGTAAATTGTTTCCATTACAAACCACAAACTTTTCTTAGTCGGCCCTCCATTCTTTGAATAGACATTGGCAAAATCATCCAGTTAAAGTTATGCTCTGGGCTTTTCAAGTTCAAAAAGCATCTCCTCCTTCAAAATAATGCAAGGCCTCAAAACAGGTTGAAAGGGGAACCAAGTAGAGCAATGGCACAAGTATGTATTGACATGAGTCCCTCCTAGCTTCAGGTTCAACTGGATATTCTCCATCCATCATGACTGGGCCTAAAAATGGCAAATAAAGTAAACTGATGTAGTAGGGATTCTTTTCCCTTGGTCTTCACATAAAGTTATCACAGGTGCTTACTATGAATTCAAATCATGGAGCAAGATTAGCCAGTGGGAGATAAGAAATGAAGCCAAGAGCAAGCACACTGCAGAGCAGAGGATTCACCTTGCACAAGTGCCAGCAAATCCAAGCTCGAGACAGCACAGTTACTCCTCTTTATTTCTGCAAACACATTCATCAGCATATTTGCTCTCATCTGAGAATCCCTGAGCTCTGATTCAAGCTCAAAATGTTTTCTTTCAAGTCTGATGCATCTGGATGGATTGTGCAATTATGAGAAGATGGCTATTTCAGATGGCTTTTAAGTTTAAATATATCTAGGTCACTGCACCTGTTCAGCTTTTAATTTTTAAGCTTGACTACCCGCTTGCAGAAAAGAGGGCAAGGCACCAGCTCTGAAATCTCTGGATCTGAAGTGGCAGCAATAAACTCTCCAGAGATCCCCAAACTCCCAGAGTATTTCTGAAGAAACTAGTGCCATGTGCCACCTTGTGGGGAAACTAAGGAGCCTTGCCTGCTCCCTCATTGTGGAGGCTGGTGGAACTGGGAGACAAATGGAAAAGGTCACCATGAACCCAGTGCTACAACTGTGTGAAGGGACTCCAAAACATCTTTTAAATTCCCAGCCAGTATCTGAAAGTCTAGCAGGGAATGGGCGTTGAACATTGCTGACTTCTTCCCCTCCTGGGCTTCCAACCTCACCTGTGTTATGGCTTCCAGAAGGCTGGTCTGAGATCCATCCCTGAACTCCAGTGAGGATGACATCTCACTAGTACTGAATGTATGGTGGTGTAGCTCCACAGGAGGAGCCCAACTGTAAGAATGTCCCAGCCCCTACCCAAATATATTATGGCCTGAAAAGTACTTTGGTAAGAGCTCCTGCACTTTCTCAATAGAAACTGTTAATAATGAGCTCACTGGGAACCTGATTCTTGACAGCTGGTGCCTCCTTCTGCTAATGCTCCCAGATCAAAATGGCACCCACTGACCATGTGCCTTCACAAATGCCAGAACTCTATGCAGCATGAGGGGAGGAGGTGCACATAGAGGAAAGGATGCCAGTCCTGGGGTATTTTTAACTAAATGAAAGGCTGCACAGGGCTTTTTGACAGTCTGGCCTCTTGCTTGCACCAGGGATGTCTTGGTTGCACAGCAAAGGCTGCAATACCAGATGGCATTGCAAGACGCCACTTGGTGGGAAGAGTCATTGCTTCACAGTGGAATGGAAGAGCCAGCACTACACCGAGCTGCCTGGCTCTGCTGATGTTTTACCTCACGTTTGTTAACCTGGGGTGGTTCCTCAGGGCCTCTGCAAATGCCTTTGCTCCTTCATCTCCAACTTGATTACCCCACATCCTAGTGAAGAGAGAACAGTACATATCAGTTGTGCTCCCTACCGACTCTTGGCAATGCATTCTCCCTGTTTCTCTCCCCTCCTTCCTGATTACTTCACAGTCTTTCAGTCTTGTGAGAAACCTGGCAGGTATCCTCCCTTCTGAGGCAGGTACGTTCCACTCCCTGACATCGCACCAGTAACCTCAGCAGACTCATCAGCACCTTCAGGCCACAGCACAGAGGCTGCTCGAGGAGACAGCAGGAGTGCTTTGGGGATCACCTTGCTGCACGCTGGTAAGGAATGGTATTTCCAATGGCAAAGCAGCCCTTGATTACAAAAAGGGTTGTTTTGTGAGAGAAGATTATATGGTACAAGCTGGAGAGATTTGATCAACATTTACTAGGAGTATCAAATCCTTTCTATGCAGACCACTTTGAAAATTCACCCTATATTACGAGGTTTGTGAACACCTCTGCTGAGGTCTAAGATGTTGGGTTTTTTTCAGGGATCCTAGCTTGATGACTCAGAGCCACTCTCAGCTTACGGGTAATTAGTTGGCAGCTCTTTCAAAATCAATTGAGCTCTGTGGTATCTAAACACATGGACTTCCAGTAAGTTCCCCAGAATTTCCTTGTCCTTCAGAGCCAGTGCAGCTTGCTATTTAAACATTTGCATCCAAGCTGTCCTAAGTCCATTTGGAGTGATCATTTCTTCCACAGGAGAAAATAGGAGTCCTTCACTGAAATTACAGCAGGTACAGCACAGTAGACTCAGCTATATGGAAATGTGCAGGTTGCTCACTGTATTTGTGAAATGTTGTAGAACAACAAAAAGGCCAAAAATCTGATCATACAAATCGATTTTCATGTTTCCCAGCTACTGTGATTTTCACAGTGGCCAAGGAGCGGTTTTAATTCCATGTACTCAAGTACTAAATTTTAAGAAACGTGTTCTCCTGTAGAGTGAAGAGAAAAATTGGGATTTGCCAGAAGGGGGGAAAAATAAATAAAATAAATCAAACATAGCACCCTTCCTGAGAAACAGGGCAGGAACTAAAGGTTTGGAGTACATTCAGACCTCTCTACAATAATAGCACTTTGCAGTTAGGGACAGACTAAGAGAAAAGGATGATGTGAATTCCCTTTTATTCTCCCAGCTCACAACTTTATCAGGATATGATGCAGAAGGTTTGACAGTTGTAACAATGATACTCAATAACTAGATGCAGTGCCAATTGTCATAAAACCACAAGGACTTAAAAATAACCAAGTATCTCTAGAGGAATGTGATGCCATAAAGAAAGTGGATAACTACATACTGTCCTCTTGTTTGTTTGTTTCTCCTTTAAGGTTCTCCTTTAAGAACAGTGAAAAAGAAAAAAACAAGATGCCAAACATTGTGTGAACTGAAGAACAACAAAGCAGCCCTCCTTTTCCATGGAAAACATGGCTGTGCCACTACACTCATTTGTTCAAATGCTGCTGTTGAGGAGGGAAGGAATAGCAAGAGAGAAGGTAAGCATGAAAAAAAGGAATCCTAAGGGATTTATAGGTGCCTGGCCAAGGTCAAGCCCTAAGTTCTGCTCCTTAGACTGAACTTACCCAATTTCAAACATTGTCTTGCTCTTCTGGATGGCCTGGGCAAGGCACTTCCCTCCTTCACTCGTTATTTTGTTTGCTCCTATTCTGCACAAAATACATAAATTGATGAGGTGAATCACTTACAGCTGTGCAGCCATCAGAACACCAGTTCAGAAAGCCACACAAGTATTTAAGGCTAATTAACTCTGGAGGCTACCTGCAGTCAGCAAAGATTAACCCAGAGTGAAAAAATACTGCAGGCACTTGACCTTTGACTAAAAGACATAATTTTATGTTGTCTTTTGCATATTTTGCATGTCAGCCTGCCAAATCAGAAGTATTGCAGCAGAGTCTTGGGTTTGGTGCTCAGTATGTTAGAAATGAGCTTTAGGAACTGATTCTCAGGGCAAGGACCTGGCCTTGTTTTTAATACAATTCATAGTATCACCAATTGCTACAGAGCTCATGAATTACATGCAGCATGTTTTATGATGCCACAGGGAACAGAATATTTCTTGACTGTGTGTTTCCATAAGAGACTGCAGCTGATAAGCACAGACTGCAATAATTTCAAATCTTTCTGTTGTAAGCACAGGCTCTGGGCAGTGGCATAGGTCAGTGCAGCAGTCAATCTCTGGCTGGCATTTTACACAAGGCCTTTTCTATTTCTGGCCTATGTGGATATCAAATGGCTGGAGTTCAAGGGAGAGATAATTGCATATAGATTGATTTAAAGAACAGACCAAACCCCAATTCCCCTTAAATCCCCACCCCAGCCACCACATTTACATAAAAGTGTCTTGTTTGGCTGACTTTGGGCATATGAATGTGCACTCTATCTCAAAATAATCTCTAGGGTTACTATGCAGCCTGAAAGCAACCATCTTTCAACAGGCTTTTTTTTTGGGAAAGCTACATTAAATAAGCAAAGCAGTGAAAGAACTAAGTGGTCCTGGGTTTCAAAATTCTGCAAAAATGTCAGGTAGGAAGGATGTGGCTGGAGTGGGGTCTCAGACCAAGTCAGTGGTAGAACAAGGACTAGAATCCAAGAGTCCCTGGCTGCCTGTTCCCACCAAAAGGTGACATTGTTGCAGTTTCCTCTGGTTTCTGCTATGGTCACAATTAAACCATTGGTTAATGATCTACCTTTATGTCCAACCAATGTGCATGGCCAGACACTCTTATCTGGGGAAGTTCCAGGAATTAAAGGGAACAACTCACCAAGTAAATTTGGGGAATTCCAGAGTTGAGGTATGACACCAACACAGTCTGACCCCAGTGACTCATAAAAGATCAGACACTAAAAAGCTTGGTACTAAATCCAAAGGAATTTGCCTGCTGGAAGCAGCAGCAAGGTCCATGCACAACTTAAGCCTCGCTCAAGTGCTCAGACTGGATTTAGGTAAAGAATAGGTCTCGTGCACTCCTTTAACTCACTACTATATTACAGAAAAGATTATGGATTCAAGGGTTTCACCTGCTGCCATCCACTGCTAGACTACTGCAAAACAAATATACAACTGCAACCTAAATTACATTTTATTTCAAATACAATTTTTGTCTTGTTTTTTCTACTCTTCCTCCCCTTTCAAGTTGCTTTGCCTTAATTAGGATACCATAGAAAGGAAAAAAAAATCCAACATACTTAACATATTCCAGGCTTGAACACTCTTCAATTAGTTTTGCAACATATTTGGCTCCAACATCAGTGATTTGGTTGCTGTATAAGCTTAAAGAAAAATCATGTTGGTAAAAATAGGTTATTATTGCTGTTAAATATTTACAACCTGAAGGCTTTATGATGCACACATAGCATCTCTCATTTCTGTACGGCTTTGTACATATTCACAGTTGCTTGTATTTCTATTTTGATATATAATTCATATTGTGATGGGCTAGATATAAAATATAAGGAGACCAGACTGCACAAGCAAACAAAGCTTCCCTTTATTCCTGTGCTAGTACAGAAATAATATTGCCAGAAGATAAGTCAAAAGACAAAACACCATAATGTACTTTTGCTCTTTTAAAAGTCATGAAATCCCCTTGCAAATATTACTGAAGAACAGATACCTGAGCAGTTATACTTACATTAGGGCACTGAAGGAAAAAAACTATTCTTGGTATTCATGTTCACCTTTCAAAAAGTCATTTTTATGTAGCTACTTAACCAAGAGAGTAAGTCAGAGATAATGTGCCTTCCAGCTTCAGCTTCATTAAGAACTAATTAAGCTCTTGAAAGAAATTGGTATGAACGTGACACTTGAAACTGCGTATTCCTGACACCAGTCTCTACCAAGCTGTATCTGCTTTGCATGGTTGAAATAAATCAGTTTACAGCAGAGGAAACAGCAGGCTATAACTACACATGCTCTCTTGCTTGCAGCCTATCCCTTCCACGGCAGAAGGCTTTTGGTATAAAAATTAGCATGTTCACACAGTTCAGTAACCTGACAGTCCACACTGTGTCACAGAAGGGTTTGATGCCTGCAGGAGGCTGTGAGGGAGTGTGATGGGAGAGGAAGCTGTGGTCCTTGTCCCAGTGAAAACAGAATCATTTCAGACACAAAAATTAAAGCAAAGTTAGCTTTGCTTAAATGAGGAGGTAACTGTAGTTTCCAACCTACCTCTGCTGTGTCAGTACTGACATTAGAGTTTTATTTTCTAGTATCACTGCTGAGTGTTTAGCTCCCAGCTGGGTACATACCCCAAGAAAGACACAATTTGGTACTTGGAGAGTTCTTCATACAAGATCCTTACGCCATGATCTGTGACCTGATTTACACTGAGCCTGGAAAGAAGGGAATGAAAAGTCTGAATCAATACATCTTACAAGTGTTCATAACCCGTGAGTCAACAAATGACTGGAGGCCTATGCATTTTTCTCTGATATTTTAACAGGTCCTTATGCCACATATTAAAAGCTGTTAAGGGAAATGTGAGCTCAGCTTCATGTGGCTCACTCCAAAACCGATAAAAATCAGAAAGCCCCAGATCTCCTAGGTAATGCTCTGGAAGCTGTCCATGGAACTGAGAACAATAAAATGTAGGAAGTCAGACTCCAGATAAACATCTCACCCTCCTCTTGTGCTTACTGTGATTTCAGGAAGAAAGTCTGCTTAACACCCTAGCAAAAGCAAGCTGTCCAAACTACTAGTCTTGCAATCTTCTGAGTACATAGTGAAAGCCAGGCATCTTGAAAGTCACAACACATTCAGCCTTCACCAAATAAAGGTTGTGAAAAGCCCTGGCCAGAAAACAAAACTGTACTCCCATGGGTGTGCTAGATGTTTCTAATTTTATTGTCTCGGCCAGACATGAAACAAATGAATGTCAGTCATTCACAGATTAAAAATGCTTCCTCTTACAGTTGTTTTGGGGTGAGGTTTTGTTGTTATTGTTGTTTTTGGGGGTTTTTAAAATAGCTTCTCAAGCTTTTTCACCTTCACTAAAGGGACAGGTTCAAGTGAAGCTTTCCAATTGCCATGAATCATATTTTCTGGGTAAAGCTGCCCCTATGAAAACGTTTTGACCACATTTAGTCTGCACACAAACTCGGTAGCTGAAGATGCTGTGAGTCCCTTATCACCAACAACCTCCCTAGCCTTTGCTAGTTAGCAACCTGGTCCCTTTGGAATGCACCAGCACACAGGAGAGATCAGCCAATTTCTACGGATCAGAACAGTCTGCTTCTTTGAAAGGGATAGTTAAGCTGTTGGAAAAAACATTTCCTGACCTGCAGAAATTGCTCATTAGAAACAGAAGTTCCAACGTCTGAAGATAATGACAACCTAGAAAATTTGGTGCTAGGGATGGTGTAAGGATCACATTGTATATGGCATGATCACAATAGGCACAAAGAATGAAGGGCAGGCTTTGCCTTCTCTGTTTTGTCTTTAGTACTTATACATTTCCCTCAGGCGTTTCCTTATTGCTTTCTCTTGGGAGGTCAGTCAATTTGCAAATAACTGGGAAAAAAACAAGAGTCACTGGCTTTGATTTATTCCTAGAGGAAAACAAACAGCTAAACATGAGGAATAAATCCAGTTGATAAAAAAAAAATCTCATGCAGCTGAAGGAGCTTTAAAAAAGATATAGACTAAGTTCCTGATTTTCTGCACCTGAATGTTTGGACAAGTAAGATATAGCTACATGGTACAACCTCAAAGGGCTGGAGGTGAAACAATCTGGCCTGTGATATTAGAGATGGAGTTAGCTCTCCCTGTTCACACCAAGCCATGTCCTCCCTTCACATCACCTGAAGGCATCAACTTTCATCCTGTCATGGATGTACATGATAGCTTTTGTCCTATGAAAGCCAGACATTTTGACAGGATGCAAAAGCAAGAAATTCAGATCTTCTGATCAAGGGTTATTGTGAATAGCAGATCCTCCCTTACCCCTTATGACCAAGGCCAGAGATGGCCTCAGGCAATCTTCAGATAATGGAGGATGCTCTAATGTTTCCTTTTCCCTTAAGCACCTTCTCTCATAAAAACCCTCTTCTGAGACAAAACAATTTGAGATGGAGCTAACTAAACCTACACGTTTGAACCATCTGTGCTTCTAACGACTTCTTACCACTCTTTCCATTTTGGTTTCCAAAATCACAGTTTATCTCTGCTCCTGTGGCTAAATAAACAAAGATTTCAGAAGACCTGAAATATTAATTTCCAGCAGATTAATCCTTGTCTTTCTCCACTTGTGAGATCAGATCCTTCAGCCCACCAGTTCATGGAATAAACAAAGACTACACAAGGACCTGCTTACATACAGAGACTCCTACCTGATCACTGCAAGCTTGCTGAAGCAAGGTTGCAGCTGCTTTATTCCATAGTCATTGATGTTGTTGTTGTCCAGATCCAGAGCCAGGCGCTTTTGGAAGTGGTGCACCACAAAGGAAATGGCACTGCAGTCGGCAGAGTAGGCGTTGCAGTAGGCCAGCTTGATGTAGTTGGCGTGCATGCGGCGGGCTGCCATCCTCCCCACCTTCTCACTCTGCGTCTCATACAAGCACCTCAGCATCCACACAAAGTTGGGTTGCACCTGCACCTGATTGTAGCTTTTAAGCCTGGAACGAGTGTAGCCTTTCAGGTGGGATTTCATGCCCTTCCCAAGATACGTGATGAGAGTTTTTCTCTTCCTCTTAATGACGGCAGGTGAAACTAAATGTCTGAAGAGCTTCTGCCTGGATCCAGAAAGTAGGCCACAAAGAAACATGTTGATAAAATTAAAATGGTCTTTATTTTGGAAGGGATCCTCTCCCGATAGTTGTTTTTTCCAGGGGATACGAAGGCAAGTAGGCTGGGCAGTCTCCATAGAAGAACATTCATTGAAAAACCCAAGTAACTCCTTGGTACCCACCTTCTCCTCCATAACCAAGAACAAAGCTGTGAAAAAAGACTGAAGGGTTAAGTGCAAGAACTCATAAGTGGCCTGACTGTCACAGCCACGGTAACCTTTAACTGTCCTGAGAAAGCCCAATTGCAAATCTTCTTCAGAGATGTTTGCTGATGAGACTTCCTCCTGCTCAAAGACAAAGGAAGAGTTCTCCATCCCTTTGTATGCCATTTTACCCAAAGCTAGAAGACTTTCCTTTCTTGATTTGAATATCTCTGTTCGGCTCCTGATATTCCTCTTCAGCAAATTTGTTTTCACAGATCGGTTCAGGTGGACTTCAATCATGAGCAAAAACACATCTGTTAATGTAACAGAACTGTCTGGAAGCTCATGGCTGTCAAACATGGAGTGGAAGTGCTCAAAGCATTTAAAGATAATCCAGCAAAATAAAGGCACTGAACACAAACTGCAGAGATTTGGGTTAGCTTCCAACTGGTTTGATACCAGTGCTCGTTGCCTCTCATCTTTGAAAAACATAGCTGTGTATTCCTTCAGGTTGTTCCTGGAGAAACCACGGAGCAACACCTTCTTCCTAATGATGTTTTTTTGGATCTCAGTTCCTGTCCTAGCAGTAAGAATTTTCTTGGATCCCTTAAGAAGCTTTCCTCTGAGAAGGCTTATGAGCAGTGCCAGGGGGTGGATGGGTTCATTGGGTGAGCAAATCTCAGGTATGCTGCTGAGATCAAAGTTTGAATAGATCTCATCAAAGCCATCAAAAGTGAAAAGAACTGTATGGGGGAACTGCAAGATGTGATGGAACACTTCTGCAGGGTCCTGGTCTGGGTAGCAATTATATTTGAAGAGCAGGTCTTTCAAACATATGGCTTCATCTTCCTTGAAGCAGCTAAACATCCTACACCGAAAACAGAAGAAAAACTTGGCTCCTATGTCCAATTCTTTTCTGGCCCAAAGGCTCTGTATCTTTTGCAGCAAGATGGATTTGCCAATTCCTGCATCTCCATAGACATAAACAGTCTCTCCATGTTCATTAATTAGCCCAATTTCATCATCAAAAAGGGCTTCTAATTGACCCATGTGGCCAAGACTCTCATTGGTGAAACTGACCAGCTCCATAATACTGTTGGAGTAGATTTCTTCAAGCAGCATCTCTTCCTTCTGAGCGTACAACATAACAAACTTGGAGTCCCGTCCCAGTTCATGTCTGAGCTTCTGGCAATACCTGCTAACTAAAAAGACAGTGAACTATTATTAAAGATACTACTTTTAAAAACCTATGTCTACAATGACCCACCTCTTTAGGAACTCAGGGTAATAAACAAAAGTAATTCTCATGTGAAAAGGGTTCTTTGGAAGATTAATTCTATTTGTGCTGCTATCATCACTCACTTGACAAATTCAGGTGCTAAAGAAAGGTCACATGTGAGCCACCACTTCCTGAAAGCCAGTACTGATACTACATTGGCTTAAGGGGCTGCTATCCTTCAGCTGAGACTCAAAGCCAAACCCCTGACCCTTTGTTAAAGGCTGCTTAACTCTTTGCAAAGGCATATTGGAGTTGTTGGTCCCTGATTTCACTGTGCTTACATTCTACCTGCAGTTCTATCACGTAGGTGTTTATTCTTTTCTAACTCCTTTAGTAATTCATATTATTGCAAATAGAAGCCATGCATTTTAGAAATCAAGTGCCAAGCACCTCAAAAGATGTTTTTAAGGTGACCAAAAAAAGAGAATCTCAGTTATTGTTGGCTTATGTTTTTTAACAGAAACTTGGCTTCAGATGGGGATAAAGTAATTCTGATATTTATGTAGCACGGAAAAACCTCTCCAGAGGAAATAATTTCTGCAATACTTTAACTCTAATTCTTATGGTTGCTAAAAAATCATTATTTAGGATGACAGAATAATTCTGGTTGGAAGGGACTTCAGAAGGTCTAGTCCTACCTCCTGCTGAGAACAGGCTCAGTTCTGACATGAGATGAAGTTACTCAGGGCTTTGTCCCCAAGCATGGAGACTGCACAGCCTCATTGCTTGACTATTCTCATCATGAAATGCTGGCCAGCCCATAGCCAAAACATCACAGTGCTGCTAATAAACAGTAGTAGAGGCCTAGAAAATACTACAGCTGGCACCAGGTGGCTCTGCCATTGGGTTACATACCCACCAACAAATGAAAGAAAGCACCTGAGTCTAACACAACAGGATGTAATTTATCAACATCACCCTTGTGTTATCCAGTGTACCTTTTAATTTGGCTAGCACTGCTAGCAAGCACACATTTACTTTTCCTGGCTGTGCCTGCTTAAACTCTTAACTCTCCTGTCACCTGGTTGGCGTTTCCTGCATAGCAGGGCAATTCTGTGGGAAGGGATAGGGATGCATGACCTCACCTGGATCTGTATTTACCACAGGTTTAGTACAAATATTCTCTGAAGGCTCATAACCTATTTCATCCAGCCAAAGCTGAAGTTCGTAGTAAGCATCAGTGACTTTCTGGAGGACATAGACGAAATATTCTGAAACTTCTTCTCCCTTGCTTTGAACCAAGTCTAGAATTTTGCGAACCTGAAGAAACACCACAGGAAAGATCATTGATAGACAGGATTTTATCACAGTAGTACTTGTCAACTAATGTAAGATACTTTCTAGACTGGAGCAAGGAGCCAAAATCAAAACTGGTGCTTCAAAAAGGTGAAATCAAAACCTAGCTCTGAATTGGAACCATCACAAAACTCAACTGCTGTTTGTGTTTGAATGCTGCGAGAGAGTTGGTTCTGCAAGTTAAGATCTGAACTTGTGGCTCAATCAAAATAACCAGAAACAAAATGGATAGATAGCACCCCTCAAGAGGGAACCCAAAGGATTTCCTCAGCTTGGCTAGATAGTGTATTTTAAATCCTGTGCTGCTTAAAATGAAAATAGAAATGGTTTCTCAGTGTCCTAAATTCACCCTCTGTTTTATAAATACTCCAGTCACATCAGGATTTACCTCAGGATCCAGCCAGGTCCAGAGCAGGGTAGGCTGAATCCCTCCCTGGATCTTAACACTGAGCCAAAGCCCTCCAACTTCTTCCAACAGAGCAACTCAGTTCTCCAGGCTCTCTCCGTACAACGGTCCCACTGCCTGCAGTTATTACCAAAACTAATGGCTACCAGGCAGTGGCTGGAGCAGTTCAGCACAAAGTGTCACCTCCATGGGCAAGGCAGAGGGTGATCTCTGTGCACCAGTACAAGGCAGTCCTAGCACAAAAGCCTCTGCAAGGCAGAGCCATCATCCAGGGGCACATTTTGAATGTTGGGATCCTCTTGTTAGAAATGAATGAAGAATGCCGTTCTAAAACAGACAAAGGGTTTCCAGAGACTGTGGTCTCTTGTGAGCTCAAATCAGGGTGATGTACATGCAGCACAGCAAACACATGGAGCTTTTTCTGACAATTTGTATGCTCTGAAAAGCAATTTTATGCCTTCCAGAGAAGCTCCCACAGAGTCCACCTCACTTAGACTACAGTGGCCTGCTCTCTGTGTCTGCTTAGACTCCTGATGCAGGGCCTCCCCCTCAGCTTTGGTACAACTATGCATATTATGCTGAACAATAAGAAATTGAGATAATCATACAGTGTGCATTTATTCAGCTTTGACCCTACACACAGTGTGAGCACTATGTTACCATTTCAACATGCCAGCAAGAATGATTATTTTATGAAAATCTGCACTGTTGGTGAAGTCCAAGGTAATGAATTTTTTATGGTTTTCCTGCCCCTAACTGTGACAGAGTTCTGAAGCTGCCTGATTGGCTGGTCTGGGAAAAAATCACCTCAGCTGCTTCAAGTTATAATGCAAGGACCAACTTTGTACATGGTAATTTTCTATTAACAAAAGGAAATAATTTTTACTACTGATGTCCAAAGATGAATTAAAACCCCAAATATGCCAGGATACATGAATCTTCCATAGAAACATTCACAACGTACATAGGCCTTTAACAAAAAACAATCATTAACTTCTACAACAACATTTCATTTCTGTCCCTCCTAAAGCAGGATGATCTGTCCCACAGCTTCCTAAAGCAGATTTTCCTTGCTATACTCTAACAACCACGTGGCCATCAGAGGACAAAGTTGCAGCTGGGAAGGACAGAATAGCAATTATCACTCTACTAAGTTCTTACAGCTGCCAACGGGCATAACCAGCAGTGCCAGGCCTGCTGGAAAGGGATGTGCTGGACACACTCATCCAGGAAGAATGGGGTGGGAAAACTCCAAAATAACAAAGATTAGAAAACACACTAGATTTAAAATTGTCAGATAAACCCTTAAAATCTGGTGAGAAGCTGAAAGTAACCAAAAGCTTCACTGGCTAGAGAAAAAGAAAAAAAAAGTTATACCTTATCTGCTTGAGTAGGAAACTGGTCAACAATCTCTGCATCTTCAGTGGAAAAGTAGTCGTTCTTAATCAAGTTATCAATCAAACACTGTGTGTTCCGGATCCTACCGACCAAAAGCTCACGATGAACCTTCAGCAAAGTAATGAAGGACCGAGGGCTTGCTCGTGGAAGTTTTTTCACAGAAATGTCCACATTAGCACAAAGATGGTCTTCCATAGTTGAGATACCAAGAAGCTGCTCCATCAAGCCTCATCTTTGAAAAACTGTCTGTTTGTAGTGACAAGTCAGCTTGGATTTAATTTCAGGCAAACAAGAAAACTGTCCTTCATATCACCGAGCCTGCAAAAAGTAATTGCACAGAACCTCAGTTTAAACCTTATTCTATGCACATACATCCTTCAACTAAACATCACAGAATACTCCCAAACTCTGTGTAGTATCATGGCAAACTTTTTAATAACATTCCTTCCTTAGGTACATCCATTTATTTGTTCAGGTTTTGAAAAATAAAGTATCTACAACAGGCAGTTTCCCTCCTGGTACCAGTATTTTACTCTAGCTTGCCTCAAACACCACCACTGGCATCTCCTTTATTAACTGCCTGTTCCTAGTGCATAATTTAATATTTTTTATTAGCTTTTCATGTTTCAGTAGACAAAGCAGGGCATCTCCAAACATAATCTGGACAAGGAAATAAACGGAATAAAATTATACTTCATAGCAATTAATTTTGTAGGAGGAATTAATTTATAGAAGCAATTCACTCTGCTTTTTCATTGTTACAACAAGAGACTATATAAAGTGCTGCAAATATAATACCTCAAATATATATGCTGCAAATACAATACTTGTTCCTGAAAGAAAGGCCTTGTGAACTCTGAGGCAGTTTTAGCTAAACTAGGGAAAAGTTTAGCTTCAGGACACAAGGTTCATCAACACCAGGAGGGATGCTATTTTGAAACCATGCTCTTTAGCATAAGTGCTCTCTCCTTGTCTGCAAATACATACACATTGTATGCCCTTGTTCTCTAGACCACCTCTTGGGAGCTCTTTTTAGATGCCCATTTTTTCCTATTTTTCTCTAAAGG
The DNA here is from genome assembly GCA_009812075.1 of Sialia sialis. Lineage (NCBI taxonomy): Eukaryota > Metazoa > Chordata > Aves > Passeriformes > Turdidae > Sialia > Sialia sialis. The sequence continues at coordinate 42,995,716 of VRYO01002734.1, read as the reverse complement.
GCATAAAGCAAGAGGAATCAGGATCAGACTGCTTACTATTATATTACTAAAGCAGGGCTTTGTGTAATTGTAGTTAATGTGCCCACCACTTAGTAGGCATGAAGTTATATTGTAATTACAATTCAACAATAAGTTTGTTTAGGTACTATTTAGGTACAAACTTGCACATACAATTTCCCATGCAGGAAGCTAATTTTTTGCTAAGAACATAACTGAATCACCTCCACGGAGACAGTGAGAATCTGCATGATCAACACAAATAACTGACAATCCCCATAACAGGTAAAACACACTGTTGTTTCAGCAGGTCAAGGGATCTCTGGAAGAAATGTCCTTAGATTCTGGTTACAGTCATTTTATCAGAACCGAAAGACAAAACCCTGTGAATGTGCCAACTCTGCTGCTACAAAATTCTCACAATTTCCCAAGACATTTACAGTGATTGCAAACTTTTTCAAATGCTCCCCAGCACTCCCCTGTCAACTATAACTGAGCCCTGCCAGCTTACAGATTATTCTAAGTGACCTGCTACTGGAACAATCTAGCTTCTATGGGTTTTCTGTATCAGAAGCTTCTGTCTGCATCAGTGAAGCTTCTCCTGGAGAAAGACATAGTTTATGCTACTGCATTTTAGTGATATTAACTATCTACACTCAAAGCAGCAGGGCAAACCAGCTTAGCTCCTTGTATTTCCCAGTAGCTCCCAACTTATGGTTGCTGATCTGCATGGATGCAGATAACTGCATGAAGAGCTGGGATCTCCAAGGGCTGAGACCTGGCAAATACCCAGCATAACTGTTCAGGGTCACAGCCAGCTCCCAAAATGGCAAAACTGTTTCAAACACACAGAACGTAACCAAGTGATCTGAATTTCTTACCACGCCAGTAAGTGACTGCATCTACTGGGACAAATCAACCTTTCATTACCCCATTCAGATGACCCACCCGAGGAAGTGGCTGATTTCTGAGTCACTCAGCTTCCTAAGAAGCCACACTGGCACATCTCTTTGTTCAAGTAAGTTCATTCCGTAAATAAGACCAAGCATGGTGAAAACATCATTTAGTCTTAAACTTCTGTAGGCTTTACTTAAAGAGACAGCATCATCTTAAAACATGCAATAAAAATATTAACCCTATTCTTTCAAGATACTGCATCCACCCAACATTGCCTTTTTGCTTTGGCTATTCTAGGACCACAATATTCTAATGCATTTTCTTTCTTCCTACATTGTAAGAAGAACTGAGACAAATATTCAGAAAAACCATAAGAATGAACTAACATGCTGTCAAAGGTACAAACCAAATAGAAGTATTTTCTTCACTATTTTAGTTCCATCTACAAAGAACACAAGAAAAGAAAGAAGAAATACAGAAAGAGGACAGACCATGAAAAATATGGAATGACCAGAAAGTCTCAAAGATGTCTGCTCTGCATCCAACTACATCCAAGTCAGTACAAATCATGGTTGCTGCTGGAAGGGGTGTGCACACAAATGCTGAAGGACAGAGCATGTTCCCTTTCATACAAGATGATCTGCAGGAGAATGGAGAAACAAGAAACCAAGCAAAAAGGAATATAAAGTGAGGTTAAACATCAGGGAGGAGAAAGAACAAAAATGCCAAGCAGGGAAGTCAGGATTGGCAATATGAATTCTGTGCATGATGATGTACTCAGTGATATTTTCAATGAAAATATTAAATTCAGTGCAAAACCCCACACCATCCAGTACTGGAGTACTTAGTATTTTTCATCAGTCCTTTTTAGTAAGAAAAAATTGAAATTTCCACCATTCATAGACTAAGAAAATCCATACCAGATGAAAAGCTGAGCACTTTAAATGGTGCTGGAAGAGAAAGACTTCCTGCTACATGTATTCATAGTGAAGTGTATCAGCTGTATGAAAAACCTGACATTTATCATTCTGTTTCACTAGGGCTTTCTTTGTGCTGTTGGGGTTGGTTTTTTTTGCTGTTGGGGTTTTTTTTTGGTGGTGTTTTTAAAAACATGAGGCCAGTGTGTGACAACTTGAGGTCTCCAGCTTATCTGCAAGCCCATCACCTCTCTTTCAGGAAAGAGTCCCAGCTTCCATAGTGCTTCAATATGAGATTTTCAGTGAAGGAACACAAGGTTGCTGTGTCCCTTGTGGAAGTATCTGTCAGTTTTACAATGCTAGGTTACACATCTGGTGTGTTTAAAGGTAAATGCTTCTGCAGCTTATAAACAGGCATTGAAAGCACTTCCTTACTAGAGTGCATACAGTGTTCTTTGCCTTATCTTGGGCCCTCCAGATGCTGGACTCAATTCCAGTGCAATTCGTGTGACTGATGTTGCATCAGTCATGGGGATGCTGTTCGAAAGGACTGAGACGCACATTAATGTGAGACACCTCAGTGTACTGCCTTCCATTTCTGAAAGGGCTAAAGTGAATAAAATAATTTTTCTCTGAAAGACACCTTAAGGCTCTTACAAGTTACGATCACCTGTTCTAACAGCAAAAGCTTGTGAACACCTCTATTCAGAGAAATGAGCAAAAAAAGGAAAAGATTTGCAAGCTTGACAGAGAAGCTGAAACAGCAGAACACCTAAAGAGGAATGGAGACAGACAAGACAGAGGATACTTGAGTGAAGCAGAAGTCTGATATGGGGAAACAACAGGAGAAATACTCATGGGGAAAAGCTTCCTATCTGGGAACAGAACGGACTTCTTGTTCCTAAGAGGAAAAATTAAAAAACCCAATTATTTACTGAAGAGGTTACCAGTGATGTTGGAGAGGAATTGCAGTTAGCCATTGTGAAGACAACAAAGTCCATCGGGTGAAGAAGGCAGGAAACAGACTGGAAGGAATGACAAAGAACCCAACAGCAGAATACTTACCCACCAGATGTAAAAGCCAAGAAGAAAGGGAAGGACAGAGCTCGGCCAAATGAAATGTTGCTGGGGATTGATGCGAGATGAGAAGCAACATCAAGTGTGGCAATCGATGCTATGATAAACCTGTGCAACTGAGAATAAAAAGAGGAAGCAAGATGGGGATCAGGCCAGGAATAAGGAGGGAAATGAAAAAGGGAAATGAAATTTGTCATAGTAAGAGGTACAGTAAAACCATCAGTACTTCCAGCAAGGTTTTGTACAATCCATGTCAATAAGCTGCAGTTGGTGCTGATGCCTTCTGCATGAAGGCACTGGCACTTCTAACTAGTGTTTGCTCTGAGTTCCCTCTACTCTCAGCATTGTGCAACCATATATGTGCTTCAACTTTCCCTGGCCCTGCCCTCCTCACATCCTCTTTTTATTAAGATCTCCTAGCTCTTTCTTCTAACACAACTGCAATGCCTATTCCACTTCTAGTGCTGCAAGACCCCCGGCAGCAAACAATGGGCTGGTTTATTGTAACTTGTCAAAAGTAAATGCTGTAGATAAAGATGCTGAAGGATCTTACAGAACAGCTAAAAAACATTTCAACTTTTGGGTCAGCTAGGGAATTGAGTCCTTATTGAGTTGGCTGCTCCCAAGGAGACTGTGTAGGATGACACAGTAAAGGCAATACAAGGAGCACCTTAATTAACAACTGTCCCTTAAAGCAACTGATTTGAGACCAGTCTAGAATATTTCTGAAGAGCTGAAAACTCAGTCATTACTATTTATTCTGCAGTCTTGCTGTTCTGATAAGAATTGTTCCTCTAAATTGCCTGTGAAATAAAGTCCTGTGCTACTTACCTAGTTACCTGCAGCCAGTAGCTGGAATATCTTCAGGATTTACACAGCACCTAGTAGCCAGCTGTGGCAGGACAGCAGAGAAGCACACAAACCTGAGTGCCAGCCCAGGGTTAGTGGAGTCCCCACTAGCACAGCCTTCCGTCTGTAGGATTCAAAACACAATCACTCCCAGAGGTGACTGTATGAAAACAATGTTCCATTTTCCATGAAATGGAGTCTTATGCCCTTTGTGTCTCCGAGTCAGATTTTCTTCCTGAGAAAAGCTGTTTTACAGTGCCAGTTATTCACTACAGTCATTACAGCAAGAGAACTAGAAACTTTGCTATGCTTGGTAATCTGGACTCCATCAGGCCAGACTAAACTCAACTTCTTGTTATCATTACGAGAGACAGAAAAGGGACTGATTTTCCACATCTTATGTTATACTGTGCAACAGCAGTTAGTCTTTGTCTATAGTAAGTGAATAAAACACCTATTTCCACACAGCAGCTCTCACATTTAAAAGAACTTCAACCATTTTACTTAGTTCAAGAACAGTAACAAGCATGCAGAGATCAGAGGCAAATGGGCACATATGCTACACAAAAGGTCTGCATGTTTGATGAGAAGCAATGCAATGTATTCCCAAAAGTACTAAAAAACAGCCTTTTATTATTACAGCAAAAGTGGAGCATTGGTAGAGAATCCCTGTGCAGTTCTTAAATTATTCTGTTTGTGTGAATTAAAGCATACTCATCACACCCCACTTGACAATCTCTAACTATCATCACTGATGCTACATATGTCAATAAATGCCCAGGGAGCCATATGTTAACATCAGGTTCCTGTAAATCCATTACAACTCATGTGCTCTAGCATTGCTCTGGGGTCACAGAGATCAGCGTCTTTCAGTGGTTTTTCCTCCCTCTCCCCTCTCTCTCTCTTCTGATTGTATCGTAAGTTTTTGTAAGCATCCCTAGTTATCTGAAGAGCAACGGATATAAAAGAACACATCTGGTAAAGCTTTTCTTTAAAAGACACAGGCTTTGACAGAAATATTCACATCCCTCACAGGTTTTGTTCCTACACATCTTAACAGATTCCTTTGTATAGAAAGCGAACTTTATAAATAGTGTTTGGATGCATTAAGAAGCCCCTGTCAGAAAGACTTTATGCAGCTTCCTTGTAACTCCTCCCCGGTGGGAAAAGATCAATAGATAATAAGAAGTCACTACTAGAAAGCAAAGGATCTCTCCAACCAGAGAAATCTTGTGGGTTTTTTGTTTTGTTTTTGCTTTATTTTGTTTGTGCTTTTTGTTTTGGTTTTTTTTGTTGTTGTTTTTTGTTTGTTTGTTTCGGTTTTTTTGTTAAGAGACAGAGGAGGAGGGAGCAATTTACTGCTGTCTATACTATAAGCATGAGATGTCTTTTTGACTGCCATTTACTATTTTCACATTCAACTAGCAGTGAATCCTGCAGGCAAAGTTGCAGCCGATGGAATCACGGCCAGGCCACGGGGCACCATCCTTCCCTGTGAACCACTCCCGCCTCCTTCTCTTCCAGCTCCTTTCGCGCTAGGTCAGCAAAGCACCGGGGCCTAGGCGTGAGCCCGCGCATGGATCGGGATCTCGGCTGCGGCTTTCGGGAAAGCGAACGGCTCAGAGTGCCCCGCTCCCGGGGCAGCGAGGCGGGGGCCAGGGCAGGAGGGGAGCGATGCATTCCTCCCACCTCCTCCGTCCCCGGGACCTCGCCACCCTTCCCTACCAGCCCTCGCCAGCACTATTTTCGCCGGGCAGCGCTGCTGTGCTCCGTACGAAGGCTGTCCCCACCGCGCGGCGCTGCGGGCGCTGCTGAGCGTCCCCGCTCCCCGTCACACAGCGGGACGGACCCTCCTGAGGACACACGGCGAGAAGGAGCCCCCCCAGTTTGCAGCTCAGGAGCGGCGCAGCCCTTCCCGTCCCACCTTGCAAAGCCTTTCAGGCGGTACCACAGAAACGTGGCTTCACAGAAAGCACACACTCGAACTCACACCCACCCGCCAGCCCTCTCCCCCGGCGGCCCGCCCGCGCCCCGGCGCTTCCCCGGCACTCACCGCGGCGCCGAAGGGACGGAGCCCAGGGGAGGAGCCCACGGGCGCTTCCCTCACCCCTCCGCCCCACACACGGCCTCTCCTCCCCGGCGGGAAGCGGCTCCTCCCCGCGCAGGAATGGCCCAAGGTTTCCCCTTCACCAGCATCACGTTCCTCTCCGCACCCACCCCTCCTCCCCGGAGAGATGCCCGGGGTCTGTCAGCGGCGACCATTTCCCTCGGTCAAGCTCCCCCCGCGCAAGGCTACTCCAGGGTCTTATTTCTGTTTTCTTCACCCAGTTTGAGGTTGAAAAGCCCAAAGGTGCAAGGCAAGGGAGAGCAAAAGAAGGGGTGCTGATGCAGAGGAGTGTTTCATGCATAGTTTTGCACTCCCTGCTGCCATTACATCCATTAAAAAATGCAGCTAATGGAGGCTTCAGCTGCATTCCCACATCACCAGTTTTCTTTTACATAAGCAACGCAGCTGCACAAGGAGGTCTTGGAGCGTCCCTCTCCGGAGACATTCCAAACCCACCTGGACGTGTTCCTGTGTCACCTGCTCGAGGTGACCCTGCCTTGACAGGGTGTTGGACTGGGTGACCTCCAGAGGTCCCTTCCAATCGTTACAATCTGTGATTCTGTGATATTCTTTGGGGTGCACAGTGAATAGGCATGGCAGAGGTTCGGTAATTGTAATTTTATTTACTAAAACTAGACAGTGTTAACACAGAAAGTACCATGTTTTACAGCAGTCACTGTGCCCAACTCTGGTAGCAGGCATATTACAATCAGGACAGCAGCTACACATACCTGGCAGAAGTTCATAGAAAACATTTTATACAGAGAAGACATTGTCAGTCTGTTATTTTATCATTTGTTTATCTAAGTAGTCACACAGTGACCTCAATTATATCTTACACCTCTCTGTACATCAAGAGAAAAAAATACACTGTAGAGAAGATAAGCCAAATTTCTGTGATTTGACATCTTCCACGTTGTCAATTTTTCCTCATCCCCCTTAGATTAACTGCAGGGGCTGCAAAGTACCATGAAAATAAATACTCTGTATGTCACAAAAGCTTCCAGTTTTGTGTTGGATTGTCAAAGCTGTGGGGAGGAAAAAACAAAACAAAAAAACCCAAGAGGCCAAGTCTGTTCATTTAGGGTGTAACAGACAAACAAAACCACAAAATAAATGTGCTAGGGTTCAAAGGAGACTTTCTGATTTCACTAGACCAAGGCCTAGATAGGGAAACAAGCCAGTCAAAAAGGAATTTAAAAAACCCATTGGAAATATTAAACTAAATGAACTATTTAAAAATCTCTTGTTTATATAGCTAACCAGGTCACCTATGACAATCACTAGACATTGAAAGGAGGAAGCTATGATAGTTTGAATTAGATGCTTTGCTGAATGCTGTCTTCATGCCTAGGCTGCCTTTTGGACTTGCGCTTTAAAACACGTAAAGTGTTTAAAAAAATGCTACTTTTCTTTTTTTGTTAACTATAAAATAGGAACAGGAACTCTGTAGCATCAGATAGACTGGGCTTTAAACCATTAAGAGAAGTAGGAGAGAAAAAGGTTTAGCCTTAGAGTTTTGAGTTTCCTTTGCATCTAACAAATGTAGTCATGTATAAATTCAACTTTTGCAAACAGATGACCTGATCTTGCAGCTGTTATTCCTCAGAAGGCAACAGGTGCCAAAATTCATGAAGATGGCCTTTTTCTTTTAAAAAGGTCAGTAAACTGGACATGAAGCACAAATTTGCATGCAGCACCGCATGACAGCTACAGAAAGATTATTTCTGCAGTGTACTTTCAGCATGTATTCAAGCTATACATACAAAAAAAAGTTACCAGCGTCAGTGTGTCTTCAGACTGCAAGATATGTCTAATGGTTTACTGTAGATGCACAGCAAACTCATCTTTTCTTGACAGATAAAGAAACTGCTGATCAGTACAGTGAGGAGAGGTATCTAAATCAAGGTGAATGGCCAAGAAAATGCAGAGGTATTCTATGCAAAATTTATTTTCTCTGCTTTAATAGCAGCTTCAATCTCTTCCATGATTGGCACCGGTCCTGCATAGTTATTAGTTTCAATAGCTTCTAATTTCTTCTGATAATCAGGTGGCAAGCCATTCTGTTTTGCACCCATGCAGATAACCTATAATTAAAAGGGGAAAAAAAAAGCCTTCAGTAATAGAAAGGACAGACTCCTCCAAACAATCACTTGAGTAGGAAGAACCATTTAAGCGACACAGAAAATTTATCTCAAATAGCATTATTTGTACCTAAGGTTAGCCAAAGGTTTCTGGGAGACCACTAAAGACCAGAACACCATGAACAAAATTTCTCTGAAAAGGCTTTTAACTAACCCTGAGAATCTGATGTGTTACTGAAGTGCACACGACTCTGTAATTAAACTGTTATTCAGTTATCCCATTACTTCTTCCAGACGGGATGATAACTTCAATAATGTATGCTGCTTCTCACTCAGGTGTGACACTACAGTCGGCCAAAGATTTAAAAAGTAGTTATTTTTAAAATTAAGCTGTCCAAAGGACAAACAAATATCTAGATAAGGTACAGGAGTAACAGAAACAGACATTTAACTCAGTGAAAAAACACAGATTCCTTAGTTTGTTGCTGCAGCTTTCCTTCCATACATAAAATGAACTGAAGTATTGGTGCAAAAGAAAAGATGCGACACTGAGAGGAAAAGAGCAAGTTGGAGGAACACAGCTTGAAGGAGACACCAGCAAGCTTGCATATAGAAATGAACATTCTAATATGCTTTCATGCATTTAACAGCATGCATTTCAAAGAGAGATGAATGTAGTTCAATCACTGTGTGCCAATGCAGTAATCTTTTAAGTTTTTAGCACTCCTGTTAACCAAAAAAAAAAAAAAATCTGGGGGCAGAGGAGAAGGACAGAACTGACAACTGCTCCTGACAGGACCAGGAGGGAATGATAAAGCTGCCAGGAGTGGAGGTCTGCACTTACAGCATGTCAATGAGAGCTGACACACAGCAGCAGACTATGTATTAACTCCCTGAAAAGCCCTAAAGATCTACCTTGCCATGAGGTGGATTGGCAGGAAGAGGTTTGTGGAAAAGTAGAGCCTGCTTTCTAAGCAAGCCCTCTCTTCAGCAGTCCTACAGCAACTGGCCTTAGCTGTGCTCCTGGAAGTCAATTCATAGGAGTGAGTTCCTCAGTCTGAAGAAGGTGGGACACTTGGGATTTAACAGGCTCACTCCTGGTTTCTTTACTTCAGGTAGGAAAAGCCAGCTGCAGTGATGTCTGTGTAACAGCACTAAAGCTGCACCACTCACACAGCCCCAGCCTGGGCCTGCACAGATCCCACAGGCTAAGCAGGTCAGGCCTGCAGCGTGACTGGATCATGTGTCTCTACAGAGTCAGTGTTGCAGAAAGTGTTGAAACACTTCTGCCTCACCAGCCATCAAGGAGGAACCCTGCAGTGCTCTGCAATGCTGCTGGAGTCCTGTGATGTACTGGTGATGTCTGGTAAAAGGCAATAGATGCACTTCTGTATTAAGCCATAGCGAGCACTTCCCAAGACACTAAGGATAATCCATATCCTGGAAACTACAAGGGAGATATTTTCCTCCAAAGAAGTTTCCCTCTGTCCTTTCATTGGAGTACATTAATTTTTCATATAGAGAATTGTCACATACACATGAACAACATCCTCCAGAAATCCTTGGCCAACCACAGCTAATTCACAAGTTAAATTGGGGCTTCCTGTAAGGTATAACTAAAGTGAAAACCCCAAACTGATTTAATAGGCCTGTATGAGCTAGCAATCTCCTGTGAGCATCATTACAGCAGTACATTGCACAAGGACTGTTACACCTTTACAATAACCATGCCTTCCATCCACTGTAATTAATATACTTATTAAGTAGCACGGAAGTACTGCTTTATAAACTGCTATACACTCTTCCAAAATTAAAGTGGATGCAACACCTACCTTTTTATACTGTGGAGAAGGGGGAGCAGAGACATAGTCCTTCATCTGGTAGCTCCGACAGGTCAGGGCATTTCCTGCTTGAGTGTGAACATTAACTTCTATTGGGACATAAATGCCATCCTCAACTCCCTCTTGCCTGTAAAAGACATACATTCATGTCAATTGACCAATCCATCTTTGAAACCAGCCATGCAATTAAACATATGCATTTATTATAACAGAATTCAAGGCAGGACACCGGTCTGTGCTTTAACATACCTAAAGGAAAACAAATAAAGCAGAACATATTCCAGTGCTTTTTGTGCAAACTTGTTTCATATAAAAAAATATGTTTCTAGAGAAGCACCAGCATTCACTTTTATCATTTCAGCTCTGTAAGAAAAGAAGACTTGTGATTAACCTGCGAAGTCAGAAAGAGCATACTCCTAAAGTAATTACTCTGGAAGACAGGTAGCCTGAAAGAGAAACAGAAGCAAGATGATCAGAATTAATGAGCCAAACACATGTTTGTAAACTGCTACTTAGATAAAGAAACAATTGCAAAGTTTTATCTTGCCCATTGTGTTACATTTTAATAAGGGGAAACTTGCACAGCTTGCGCAATGCACTTTCCAATGAATAATCCAAGACACCTTTTAACTTGCACAAGACATACACAGCAGTAATGAGCTAGGTCAGGGCAAAAAAATTGTGGTTTATTTTTTTTATTAGTAAAATCATGCTTCAAAAAAAAAAAACTCAAAACCAAGGCTATGTATTGCCTTCAACCACTGGCATTCAGCTACCAATAAAAATCGGAGGAAGCAGTAAGAAGTAAACGGGAACCTTGAGCAATACAAGAGACTTTATAGCACAATTAACTTTAGATGTATTTTAGCTATGAGTCATAACATGGTTTTAACCCTGCTTGTCCATTATAAATTTGACAACTCATCTTTTTTTCAAAGACTTGCTACCATTTCAAGTTATTTAACATACATAATGTGGCCCATGTTAGGTGAGTAACTAGGTTAAGTGCAAGTACAGACTGGAAGCTAACTGTAGATTCAAGGCCAACAGACTACAAAATAAGTCACGTGGTTGGATGAGAGCAAGAAAACTGTTTAGCAACATTAATTGCTAGACTCTATGAGGGAAAGTCATGATTTAGTCTGTAACACAGATTTGTGAAGTACAGAGGACAAAATACCCATAGAGGTGACTGCAAGACAGCAAAAAAAGAAAAAAAAATAATTTGAAGCCAAAGAATTTTGCCGTCTAAGCAAAAGGTTCCTCTCCCTATATATTGTATTGTTTTGTTAGTATTTCAACTAATTACATGCAGCCTCAAGTACACATTCCCTCCTCTGCTTCTGGATAACAAAGCACAGATGACTCTATCCAGATTAGAAGGGGTAAAAAAAATATTAAAAGGTGTTTTTTTTTTTTTTTTTTTTTTTGATACATCTTAATTTCAGGAAATAACTTGGTGGAGAACCTAGAAATATATCAGCTTGCACACAGCCAAATGATCCCAAGACCTTCAGCAGGAGCTCACTTGAGTGGGTTAGGAGGAATTCTCAGAAGAGCACTGTTGCCCATGATTATAAAAGCCAAGAACACATCCCATTTCCAGTTCACCTCCATGGCATCAGTGAGGCAACTGGGAAAAATTAATCTGTAGTGCTTGTGTCCATGCTGCAGATTTTGATGGTGTTACAGCATTCAAGTCTCTAGTACTTTAGCAAGCATTGAAATTTATCCTGTCAAACAAATGCCAGGGATCTGCAATCCTACACTATGTGAACAGTAAACAATGTGTAAATGCTTATGGAAGTCAGAGTACAGAATACTGTCCCCATGGAGGAGAAACACAAAAGCAGATGCTGCCAGACAGGACCATCATACTTGGGAAGTTTATGCTTCAGGAAAGTATGATATATCAGGAGTTTCAAGTAAAGGTCAGCAGAAGAGGGGTCAGGATGTTTAAGTGCTACTGTAAGCAAGAGCAGAGGAACTCAGGAGATCATAAAGCAGGGAAATGTGAAGATGTCCCCAAACACAACCATGCCAACAAGATGCCCATGCCCTCTTGCTTGAGGCTAATGCTCCCAGCCAGGACAAGAGTGCTCAGAGTGGCCATTACCATAACCTACTAACAGAACTTGGGCAGCAGTTTCTGTTGTATTTTAGGTTCACCATAGGCAAAAAAAAGCACATTGGAACCAAGTTTCATGCCAGGGTTTTAAGGACATGTTTACACAGTGAAATTGCAACAGTACCAGAGTCAGGAGACTCTGTGCTTTCACTAGGTTTGCTATGCCCTGCTCCCTTGTTTTCACTAGCCCAGATTTCTACTAGAATTGTCAGTGATGAACTGCTCTGAACAATCCTTGTGTACCAGAAACAGCGTGCTGTGCAGGCACATCTCAAAAGGTGCAACAAGCACATGGCAGCAGGCAAAGTTTTGGAGATTACATTCTAGCCCTGTCTTAGACCCTGCAAGAAGTGATGCTATTCCTTGGTTTGTTTAACCAAGCGGTTTTTTAGCCTTCAGCCTGGGAGCAATTTGCTCAGAGCTGCTTGAACATTTCTTAATTACAAGACACAGGTAAAATATTCTCCACCATACATTGTAAAGGTGTAGTCAGGCTCTCCCATTCAAAGGGGGAAACACTAACACACCCCAGCTCCCTGCATGAATGTTCCTCAAGCTTACAGAAGTTTACATCCTTAGAAGAGAAGACAGGTTAAATAACTTCCTCAAAAGGTCCCTTTGCCTGTATTAAAGATCTCTCTTCTGCAGTCTTGTCCTTATCCCTTCCTTTTCTGCTACAGCTGGAGTCTACAGATGTATACAGACAGACATTGATGTCAGTCTCAAAGGAAGTTCTCCCTAGAGTAATGGGAAAAACACCATAGGAGAAATACAGATTTTAGAATCTTAGAGGAGACAGGAAATTGGGAAGACAGGTTTTAAAAGAAAAGGGAGCATGACTTTGAAATGTCTATTGACTTCAAATCAAGGTCCATAGATTGTTAAAATACCCCTAAAAGTAACTTTAGCTGGAAAACAAAGTTATTTTAATCACAGACGTGTCCAAAGTCAATACACATACTGTGAAATATAATTAACATTAAAATCAAAAGCATCTTCTTGATTCCAACACCATAGCTTCCACACAGCTCTTTACCAAAAATTATCTAATTTTCAATTGCTCTCTAAGGTAGCAAAAGACAGCAAAACTTAAGTCACCTACTTATCCAGCGAACTTAAATTGCAAGTGTTCATTTTCCACACTATTCCCCACACTTCATCTCCGGGGCTCTGAGCAATGGTAGCTGTACCTCCATGCCAGACAGAACTTGTCCTGCCTTGATGATGGCCAAACTCGAGCTTAAAATCCTGCAAATGGAAACAACACAGAGAATCAATTTCCACTTAAAATAAGAGCTGTTGGCTATTCTTGATATGAAAGGGGCAGCCAAGGGACAGTGGTACATGTAGCCAGTTGGAGACACAGAAGGAAGAACAGACAGGTGCCATCTGGTGCCAAATCTTTTGCAGGTTTTTGTGATAAGACTTACACGTTACTGTGCAGGATCCAGGAAAATAGTAGAGGTAAAGTAGTCTACAAGATGATGAGCTCTGGATCCTGCCTTCACGCACTAATAAGACTACCCAATTATAAAATACCATCCCTTGTATTTTACAATGTTTTGTGCCATGTCATCACTCATCTGGAACATTCTTGGGTATCTTTAAGTCAAGGTATATGTCTCCTTCAGTGAGCTTATTCAGGTTTTTGCAAGTAGAAACACTCTTTTAGAAAACAAGTACCGCTTTTTCTTACAAACAATATCAAATATAAGTATATATGAAAAAGAGAATAATGGGTTATTCAATGGTATCAATGTAATTTCTCACCTCACTCAATACACTCAGTATTATTACTTATTACACCCTCCTTATTAGCCAATCTGTGGATCCTTCCCCAGCAGTATAAAAGGGAACCATGCCCCCAAGTCCAAACCACCAAGCTTTAAGGAGGACTACCTGCTTAACAACAACAACAAAAATAAAACCCAAGCCTACACAGCCCCACAGCTTTGTGTATTTCTTACAACCACCCTCCTGAAGCTATGAATTTGATTTGATTTGTACACATGTACACATTAACATTCCCTCTGAGACACATCACTCTCTTGTAACATGTCCTAATAGATATAGGAAAAAGGTTGCAAAAAAAAAAAAAAAAAAAAAAAATAGAGTTGGAGGCACAGAAAAACAGTGCTTGTCAGAACACCTATTAATTTTTGTGTGCATCCAGAAGTGACTGCAGCCTGGCAAACTCCCACTGTTTACTCCATCAACAGAGCCATCTTCCTGCCCTATATGTCCCCTATTTAACCAATTTCACTAGAAAAAGGTTTATTTGGATGCACCAAATTATTTGCACAAAAGTCCAGTTGAGTCACAGACTGAAGT